>VZRQ01000110.1:625380-716557 GCA_013397975.1 Machaerirhynchus nigripectus | reverse complement strand
AAAAAAAAAAAAAAAGACCAAATCAATCCACCTCTATTAAAATTATCTTCCAAAAGAAAATGATGCTGCACTCTCAAGTGCCTCCCCGGGTGTCCCTGGCCTCCCGGAGCACCACTGCTCACACCCCTCCCCAGCTGCTGCAGTGAACTTCAGATTAGGACCCCAGAATGGAACACTTCCATTTTATAAACAGGAGACACTGTTAATCTACACTAAACCAAGGCTTGCAACACATTCCAAAAGAAATAACTGTTCTTCAAATAAAACAGAACTACTGCTTTAATTAGTTGTTGCTCCAAGTTTTACAAGATGAAGAGGTACTTTGCACTTAAATGTCAAACTATTATTAAAAAATACATGTCAAGAGCAAATAATTAGAGAATATCTATCTTGTGAATATATTTATATTTAAGAGTAAAGATCTTTCTTCAAACCTAAGTATGCAATTATCCAGAAAATAAAGTCACAGTAATAAACCAGTTTTTAGCATGTCATGCTAAAACTCACTTAAGTACTGTTCTGTAGGCTGAAAGAGAAAATGTGTTACAAATATTGTCTAAAACTAAGAAAATATTTTTAATGTGAAACTGATATTAAATATTTTATTTTTAATGAAATAAGCTAAGATTAAGTGAGCCAAGGATGCATACAGCCAATGTCTGTTGGATAAAGGACTGACTTGATGTTTGGTAATACTGAAAGGAAGCAGAGTACCCCACGTTCTCCACCTTCCTGGAGGGTTTGGTCAGACAAAAAGTGAGCGTTTCTCTGTGTGTAACATGGTAACAGCTCTTGCCTGCCTGTGCCAAAGTGAATCCATTCTGCCTCACATCCCAGCACCAGCACAGCACAGCACAGCTAAACCTTGGATAGCATTTCTTATTTTCCACTTTGAATGGGAATTTTTAGCACTTGATCCAGAGTCAAAAGTGCAAGCCCAGAAGTACTCAGCTTGTATTAGAGCCTTATCTATCAGGGGACCTTAAAGTTCGACCTTTTTTTCAACGTGCATTAAAGAAATTACAAAATACTAGACAGATACATCAAGTGGTTACCAGAGTGCTCTTTTTCAGAAACTTGTTTATGAATAGAAAAGGGTCCTTTAGATGCCTTCCACAGGCTCAAATTTGAAAATGTTCAGCTCCTTCCATGAGAGAAGACATTAAAAATATTGCACCTAATTTAAAGCAAGGTCTTTGTAGATGGTTGAGGTGCCACATTCCAGTTCAGTGGCGAAGAAGACCTCAACATTCCCCTTTTTTGCTGCCTCCTCACACTTTCTTCCACGGGTCTTCTGAATGAACCCTCAGTAAAGCAGGTGAACCTGTCCTCAGGCAAGACTGCCTCCACACTGTGCTCGGGGCACCCCAAACCCTGTGTGCTCCAGGACCTGGCTGAAGATGCTGCTCCACAAGATCCCGAGCTTTGCCATCGGGCAGTCCAGCCCCACTGCCACCAACACTGGCTGGGAAAAGAGCCCATCCCATCAGGAGTGCTCCAAAGCCTCCCAAAGAAAGAAGAAGTTATCCTCCTGACTCAGGAAAAGGGGTTTTTTGGTGGCAGCTGCTGGAGAACAGACCATGGGTGAAGTTTGCTGCTTGGATGGTGGCAGCTTCTCTTTTCTCTCCCTCTTTTGTTTTGAAAGGGAAAATGTGAGTCTGTAGGGGGTTTCAAATTGCTTTTACAACTTGGTATAATGACAAAGGCTGGCAAGCCTCATTTCCAAAGGCAAACTTTCTTTTCTCAAGGAAATAAATGATTTTCAGGTGACTTTACATTTAAAAATAAGATTTATCCAATATGACCTCTAAAACCTCCATCCTTTTGCCAACATTGCCACGGCTCAATGAAACCTCAGTGGTCAACTTTTATTGTTTTTATTTGCAACCTATTCTAGTAAGAAAACAATGTACTTTCTAAAGCCTGAATGCCTGCTATCTTTATGGTTTTAATTTGCTGACAATGCCAATTGTTTGGGTCTTCTAGTGATTTATCAGAAAATTGTTATTTCATGCAAAACAACTTGCATAACCAGTATGGAAAGGAGGGCAAGATAAATCAGTGGGTTTAGGTGAATTTGATAGAACTATGCAATTTGCTAGTATTTTAGGCTAAACAAATTTTTGCTGAGCTATTTTCACTAGGCAAATAATATCCAAGTGCAGACAGGAGAGACAAACAATTAATAAAAGTCATTCAAATGTGAAACTCATAACTTCATTTGTTCTTCACAATTTAAGAGTAGCTCACACTCTCATACTTCCTTATATCCTTTCAAGGAAGATTAGACTGAAGCATTATCTAGAGATATTCTTTTAAGTATATGCAGCTACACATATTTTTACTAAACTGATATTAAATAAGTGAAATTTCACATTCTGGGACATATTGAAAATATTTGATTATATGAGAAATCTACAAGAACAAAAACACCACTCCCATGCCCTAGACACATACAAAACCTCTCACAATAATAATAAAATAATTTGGAATAGGGAAGAAAATCAAGAGAATTAAAAACTGTCTCAGGTTAAATCCAACTATGATGACAAATAAGGAGTGCAATATTCTGTTCTCGGTGACCACTACTATAAACTGAATGTCTGAAGCTCAGAATATGGTTTAGTTTTTTACTCTTGTGCTTCCATCATACATAAGCCTGCCTGATTATTGCTGATATTGTGTTTAGCTTAAGACATTGGGACTTCTCATTATCAGAAACTAAACAATGTCATGGGGAAGGGGAATTCACAGAATGAAGAAGTTGATTTCATTTCCTTCTGAAGTTCTCTGGGCTCTAACCAGCCCCAGGTCCCACCAAAGAGGAACAAGGGCAGTAACTATGAGAGCCACAGGGATGATTCTCCCTGTCCCATCCCACACATGCAGACAGCATCTGTGTATTCCCTTCTGGTCACCTTTCCCTGCTTCCACCTCTTTCTTGCACACTTTATACTTGAGCTTGAGTTCCTCCTTGGCACCTTTGCTTGAATTCCTGCTCATTGGGGTGGACTGGTTGAGCTTGGAGATGTTGTCCTTTCCTATGGCAGGGGGTTTGAAATATATTATCTTAAAGTTCCCTTCCAACACAAATCACTCTGTGGTTGTTGATCCTTCAACACAACACATTATGCTTCTGGTACAATGAATGTCACCCAGAGCCAGTTTGAAACTCTACAAATAACTGGAACTTAAAACATTTTCATGTAAAGGTGCTCTGGAAACATTTTCTTGTACTTGGTAATACATCTTTCTGACAGCCCTCAACTGAACTCATATGTGATTAGGCAAACAGAGTTTGTCCTCTTTATGTAGAGAATCAGAAACTTTGTCTTATGTTTCACCAAAGCGAGGAGGCAGAAAAGGCAGAGGAGGGAAGAAGGGAAATGGAGGAAGCAGAACTCCAATACACTGTAAACTAAAAATAAAAATATTTCCTAACTAAAGCAGTGCCACAGTTGTTAGTGTCACTAAGTGCTTCCTTTTATGTTCCTGGAACCAGGAATGCAGGGAGGGTGCCGTGGGACACCCCAGCCCAGCGTGGAGCAGGGCACTGCTCTCATCTGTGTATATGCATCATTTACCGTGCTCGGCACGAGGCATTACTGCCGCCCTTCATTACTGCTAATGGAATCTCAAGGTCAACGACCAGTCATAAATGTCCATTCTAAATAAAATGTATTGGAGACACCCTCCCCAGTGTCTTTTACAAAGGTTCCTGGTGAGACCAGGAGTGTCAAATACCCAGTTGACCTTTCAAGATAAAAAACATCATCAGCCGCACGGTTTAGATTTTAATCTGTCTCAGTTAAGCATGCCCACCGAGGTTAGATATTTCCTGTGGGCTGTTCACAGTTTGTGACATGTTTTATCAATATTCATTTTCTCTCCCCCCTGCTCATAGTGCTTCTCCCACATAGTGGTCTCACATAATGCATATGCATGAGGCCTGTGGTGGGAGCACTGGTGTTGGAACAGTGCTGCCACACTCCTTGGCATTTTGTTATTAAAAACCATATATTTTGTATATTTAGCTTGCACGTCTCTCCCTTCTCACACAGAACAGCTGTGAATCATTAAGGAAAACCCCAAACCCCTCACTGCACAGGATAATAATGATAGAATTCATAGATAAAAAAGAAAAAAACCTGACAATACGACAGAGAAAGTAAAAAAAAGACCAACCCAATCAACCTAAAAAACCAAAGAAGACAAAAACATGCAGAACTTTCTATGCTCTGACCATAGGATAAACATACTTCTGGTATAGATCTTTATGCCCATTTGAAGGCCAAACAGCACCCTGAAAGCAGAGGTCATGACACATGGTGTGAAATGCCTTGCAGCAGGGATACCAGTTATATTCATTTACCCCACACTCAGTGCAGGAAGAATAATGAAGTTCCAGTTCCGAAACACTCTGGGAATTAAGGCCTTGGCACATTTGTGCCACTCAACCTTTGATCATGGGTGTAAAGACTGAATCTCATGTGCCACTGGTCACTCCTTCACGAGCAAACTCTAGTTCCTGTCCATTGCACTCAGGAGTCTGAGCAGGTCAGGTGAGGCTTAGAGCAGCAGCACTTGCGTGGGGATTTGTAACTTCCCCTAGAACGTGTGTGATACTACAGGGAGTTACAGCTTTCCAAATAAGGCTGAAATGCTTTATTTATTTTGCAGGTTTGCAGAGCTCTTTTCAGTTTCAATAGCAGAAGATGTAATCTTCTGGATCTACTAGAAGATGTAAAAATGATAAATTATAAAAATGCTCTGAAAATGCTGTTAAATGCTCCACTGGGTGGAAACAGGTTAACAAGAGAGCACAAAAATGTTTTACTTTCGCTAAATAAGTTTTACAGAGCAAGTATTGCAGTCATACTGTACATGCACCTGTCTGCTTAGATCAAAAGGGTTAATTTTATAGGGGTTTGTTCAAGCACATTGTTTGTTTCAAAGGAGCTACACTAGCCAGATGCCAAGATGATACAATAAACAGCCAAGCCAAATCTAATGAATTAGGGAAAAGAGAACCACACAAAGAAATTTTCACATGAAATCAGGTAATGACAGGAAAGAAAAATGAGGATACATTGAAATAAGTAAAAAAAGTCCAATATTCAAGTTGTAGAAAGGTTCTAAACATGAAGACTGATATATTGCTGCCTTTATACCATACCTACATGTTTCACTCCAGTAAGTAAAAAATTATTCATTTTAACACAGAAGCACTGGGACTTCAAATAAATCCATACACTAGTAAATATTGCAGAGAAAGGATTCATCTTCTGTTGAGGGATCAGAATAAACAAGATTAATTAAAATTTAATCATACCATTTCTTAGAACAAAATTTTGCATTTAACTGCATAGCTGTGTTGTTAACGCTCGCATCAAACAGGCCGACAGAGGCTTCTTGAAGACAGGCAAGGAAAAAAGCTGAAAAGGATGCCTGGGCTCATTACAGATGCTAATGCAGTGTAATGACCAATTAGATTTCTTTTTTAAACAAGGTAAAAGAGGTGTGGGAGTCCAGCTGTGTTGCTAACAGAAGCCAAGGGAGCTGCGGGATGCTGGGAGCGTTGTGATGTGCTTTATTAACCCAGTGCCAGATAAGCCTCTCTCCAGAGCAGTATTAATGGCTCAGAAAAACTCCCTGCTCTTTCAGCTTGAGCTATCTGAAGTTATTTGCATTTTCAATCCCTTTTCGTACAGATTAGTTAGGAGGTGGTAAGAACCCCATAGCCAGTGGAACTGTATATATATATATACACATATATATATCCTGTATATACTGCAGGGAGGAATATAAATATTTTCAAACATTTTTAGCACGGCCCTGCTTCTCTCTTCACGTGAGAAGAGGTGGCTCCACTGAATGTTACACCCAGGTGTTCTCCTGGCTTGGACTGCTCCAGTTCCAGCTTTCTGGAGCCAGCAGCCCTGCTGCTACTGCAGCAAAGGTAGGGGGGACCATGGTTAATACTGCAGTGACCAGTGCCTGGAGCAAAGCCCTCAGCAGCAGGAGAAATGGCACCATTAACACAGAACCTCCTTCTGATCCACAAGATACCCCCAAACCACAGCAACAGGAGCCCTCCACTGTATCTTACAGCATTATTAGGTGGTGACAAGACGATTAAAATTCAGGTCAGGATTGGATCAGCTCAGTAGCACTGGCTCCCACATCCTCCCCTCCACCTGTAGCATGTACACGTGGGATCTCACAAACATCCATTAACTGCTAGGCTGCATGTATAAGCTTGACATATTTCAAATGCTATCACAGACCCCATTTGATTAATTAGTTCCAGAAGCTCTAAAATACAGCTGTACTGTTCAAAACAACCACAGAACAGCTACATTTCATGAAGGGGTAACCATTATTTAGAAAAATTAATAGTTCATTGCTAACTTTGCATGTCTAAGCCTACACTTGTTATGAATATTCAGATTTAGAATCACAGAATCATTTAGGTTGGAAAAGACCTCAGAGATCATCAAGTTCAAGTTTTGATCACCAGATCATGGCACTAAGTGCCACATCCAGTCGGTTCTGCAAGACAGACAACACTGCCTTTCTATCGCTGGAGAATATTTTTTAAATCTAGAGCAATCATACCAGATTATTATAAGATTTCAGAATAAATATAACTCCATCTGTGAAAAAATTCAACTCTAATATACCAGAACCACTGGTTTATCCAGAATTTAGATTCCTGAACTGTACACGCTGTGATCAGGTTTTATGCACAAGAAAACATCCAGGTTTTAATTCACATTTTATAATACTAAGCAACTAAAATAATATGGATTAGAAGGCTATCTGTGGTTGTAGTGGAACAAAAATATGTATCTGTTTGTCTTATACACTAAAGCTACACCCAAAATGCTTTTAAAATGTATATGCATTTTTTAACTTTCAAGCTTCGAAATACAATAAAATATATTTGCCTGAAGGAGGCTTCTTTTCCACAGTGGTTGATCTCCCAGCCCTCATTGTCATACAAAGCCCTGTGAAGTTCACCAGTGGTTGCACAGTGCTGTTGTCTGAAGAAAGAATCCCTTCTCTGCATCTAAGTGAATGTAGAAGTCTCCCGTGGAAAGCAGACAGCTCACGCCTCAGCACTGATCCCAGGGTGACTCTTGCAAGAGCTGTTTTAAAAGCTAACACAAGGTCTGTATGAAGTTACTCTGTCAAAGATCACACAACTAACAAGTTCCTACCCTAACAAATTCATGTCACAAACATCAGCCAACAACCCCACTGTAAAACGTTACCTGGATTTCTCCAAGGGAGGCAGCCAGACTACCAGTACAGCACGCAGAAATCACTGCACTGAAACGCCTTCTTGATCTGCAGTACCACAACACTGATAAAAAAAGTGCATCAGTTGTGGGTTTGGTAGCAGATGGAAGAGAATAAAAAGTGAATTGCAGCACACACAAAGGGAAAAAAGTTATCTTCCCAAGGAGTGGATGATGCCTAAATTCAATACAGTAATAAAGGGTACTCGTGCAGTAAGCAGGCAAATCCCTAGTAAATATAACAAATGAATCCTGACACAAGTCCATTTAATACACTCTCTCACATATCCCTTTATGAATGTTCCTTCCACCAAAGCTCCACTGAGCTAATCTACTTCAATATTACCCTGTACTGAAACTACTGCACTCAGCTCTGTCCCCCACATAATTCTTAGGAACTGGGCACTTTGCTCATCTGCCTCTTGATCATCTCATCTGCCAAGGAATAAACCAGAAAACACTGTTAAAAGGTGATTCTAGAAATATGAAGGTTTCAACATAATCAAAACTGTCCTCTTTAGTGTTTGAGAAGGCTCACTGGGGTTGTCACTAAGGAAAATAGAGACACAGCTTGCAGACCAAAGATGTTTGAGAAAATACATTAACCTGCTTTGGAAAATGAAAGGGTAAAATTCTTAAAATAAATGGCCACTCTTCCCTTGTAAGAGATGATATAAGTGTTCTATAGCAGCTACACTACAAAGAAGCCTACTGATGTAGAAGCAGCCCCCTTGCACAAACCATGATCTTTCCCCACCCTGTGCCCCAGAACCCTTCAGCTCACAGAGATCGTGGGGAAGCTCCCGAATGCAAATGAGATGAATAGAACAAAGTGACCTCAGGTTCAAATCCTATAAAATACATTTTTACAAGCTCTTCTTTGAGAGATGTTTAATTAAAATAAAAGCATGATATATGCTGCTGTGCAGAGCCATTCTGATAACCAGAGTGGCCAAGAAATAACGACATAAAAGTTCCCCTTAAGACAGTTATTTTAGAGAGGCACACAGATTACTGCATCTGCTGCTTGTGGACCATTTATCATATGCCTACTAATTTTTCCAATGCTTTAAGCATGTTCAGGAGGAGTTTATGGAAAAAAGAAAGATAGGGGTTTTTTTTTTCCCTAATCCCTGCTTCACTGGGAAACAGAAAAATGGTATTTTTCATGATATCTTTTTGTTCTGAGGAAAATTTAAAAGGAGACTCAGATCTCGAGCCTGCTGGACTTTAGCTGATGTTCAGTGTGTTTTCGGTTAGAAAATGCACATTTCTTATTTGCTTGTTGTGAGTTTGCCAGAACACGACAAACATTTATTTTTTGCAGAGAATTAGTGTATGCCACATCAGACGTACCAGTCTCTCCTCTCTCTACTCTGGATAATCTCCAAAGGCTGTGACAATACAAAGCACATGAGAAAGCAGAAGGATCCTCAGCCTCCTCGTGGTGATAGCAAACTACTTCACTGCCTGGATCCAAAACATTTCAAGATAACTTTTAAAATCCTTTTTATTGAGAAGAAATGGAAGAAGATGGATTATGTTACCTACGTAAACCCTTACAGAGATGCCATTTTTGTTGACCAGAAATAGGTAGAACACCATGTAATTTTTTTCTAAACTCTTCAACTTAGTAAGTCTCTGCTGTGGGATGGTAAGCGGGCTCTGGTTGGTAGGATGGGAAGAGAGCAGAGCCACAGTCAGTGCAAACCACCAGATTTTCCTCCAGCAGGGTTTGCAGGCCACGAGGCTCTGCTCCATCTTCTCTCCCTGCAGCATATTATTAAGTCCCAACTTGGCCTGACCTTTCCAAGTTCTGCACTCACTGGAGAGGAGAGTTTATTCCTTGCTGCTCCCTATGCCACCTGATTATTGCAGTCCCCTTATCTCCAGCATGCCTTCAGGAACTCAGGCTGCAAATAGCAGTCCCTCCACAAATACTGCCAGAAGGATTTCTTAGGAGGCTATTATGGACTGCCAGCTATTAGGCACAGCTTCCCAAAGCAGGGTGAACCCTGACCCTGCCAGCCCTGGCCACCCCAGCACCTCGCAGGGCTGTCACCACCCCGGGCAGCAACCCACGTGCTGAGGTCCCAGCTGGAGCTCGCAGGTTTGACAGCCCCCACGGCACATCGTGTCCCACACGGCCACAGGGATGTTTGTTCAGAGCACTGCCTCCAGAGACCACTGCAAAGGCACAGGGCTGGGTAACTCTCACGAACCTCACAACTGCATGGGTCCTAACAAACAGCAAAGCCAGCACAGCCCAGTGCCAGCTTCAGCATTAGGAATCCTTCCTCTGTGCTTTGTCAAAGCTTCCAACTTGCTTTCTGACAGTTCTGACCTCCGTGTATTTCCAGGAGCGCTGCTCCTGGTCATGAGACGGGGAAGCAGAGGCTTCCCTGCAGTGATTACGTTGTGGTGGATGGACACAGGGCGAGGTTTGTCCTTCCACCTGCAGCAGTCACTGCTCACCACTGCAGTCCCATCAGAGATCAGGGCCCCCACTGGAACAGCCCAGCTGGCTCAGGCAAGCTCTGCCCACTGAAATGAGCCAACACCCCCATATTTATACAGGGTAAGGTAATGGTGCTGATTGAGGCACCAGACACATTTCAGCTCAACCACTGGACTCGAGTCCAGGCATCTGGAAACCAACCTCAAGGTGAAGAGTAAGCAAAGGTCATAGAAAATTGCTACAAAATTGGGATTTATTTTTCCAGAAATCTAGGCAATAAGAAGTAGTTATACAGCTGGTGCCTGTCTGAATACAGAACAGCCATTCTTGAACTGCCAGGCCAAGCTTCCCTCTCGTCATCAGGGTATAACGCAATAAAATATTTAGAGAAGGGCTCTTTCGAGAAAGCAACCTACGGAGCAGGAGGTATGAATGACCCCTGATTAGCAGCATGGTGCTACAGTCTTAGGTCAGAACACGACCTTGACATTTTTCTGTCTAAAATCAGCACTGAAAGGAGAAAAAACAAACAGGTGTAAAGAGAGAATAAAAACACTGCCAAGTATCTTTGCACTGACATCTCAGAGCTGGATAGACAAACACCAAATAGAACCATCTCAGTCACAGGAGAGTTTGGAAGGAAGCTCTGGAGATCATGTGGATCATCTCCCTTCTCAGAGCAGGGCCAACTAGCTACTCAATTTCCAAATTGCTTAATTTTCTGTACTTCAATTTGTGCCCATTGCACTGGGCACCACTGAGGGGAGCCCAAGCCCCTCACGGTTACCCACCTGGGGTATTCACTCACAGTGATAAAACCTCCCTTAGAGCCTGCTGTCCTCCAGGATGAACAGTCCCAGCTCTCAGCTTCTCCTCTAAAGTCAGATCTGCAGTTCCTCCTCTTTGTGGCCCTTTGCTGGACTCTCTCCAGTAAGTCCATGTTTTTGGGTTTTTTTTTAAGTTAGGTTCTTAGTAATTTGAAAAGTTTTTCTTCCACCACTTCAGCTGGAGAGAAGTCTTAATCTCCAGCTATGCCAGGGCTCCTACTAAAAACACTTTGGAAAGTCACTCACCTCCTGCAAAATTATAAAGTTTATATGCTGTAAATATAAATATACATTTAAACATCAATAAAAATGGCATAATGGCTATGTGACATCAATTATCTCAAAAAAAGGATGTCTTCAAAGGTGCCAAGTACTCTTAAGGAAATAATGGCTCCTAATACAGGTTCTCTGATACTGCTGGGCTTCAAGCCTGACAGGCTATTGATATAAATTGCATGTAATTAGCCTTATTAAAGCCTGTAGTACAATAAAACCGCTATATGAAGGAACTCCCTATGTTAATTAGCACTCCAGTCGAAACCCATCCTTTTGCAGATTTCCTGGTCTGATGCAGCTGCTGGACTCTGCAGAGCCCACATCTCACAGGAAGACAAGGATGTGCCACAGAGCCAGGCCGGTGTCAGTTTTATGTCAGCTCCTCTGCTCCAGGGCACAGCACACGGGCTGGACAGGATGCAGACCATTCCAGCAGAACAGAGTAGGGCTTTAAGCACCTTCTATGTGCAGCAATATCTGAGAGGAGCCAGCAATGTATAGAAGAAAATTCTGAGATTTAATGGACAATGTGTATACACATTATCAGAAATTAAGACACAAAATTATTTTTCCTGAGGAAAGGAACGCTGTCTCTCCCTCCTACATTTTAATGAATGAGGATCATTAGCTAGCAAGAAATCAGGAGAAACCTCTGTTGTTCCAGCTATTTTCTTTGCTCCCATGGGTATGACAGCTTCACACAGAACATCTCCAACAGAGCAGTAAGTTTTCCATTCCCCCATATCTAAGCATTTCACTATTTCCAAGGTCACGTGTGAGCTTACTTATAACAAACCCGTGGCTTTTCATTGTTATTGATAACAAATATAAGGAGCTGAATGACAGAGACTGGCTACAAAGACCTGGTGAGCACCACCTTTTCCTGTCTTTTCCATTTACCCTCCATGTCTTCCCTCTCAAACAGGAGCCTTTCAGCCAAAACAGAAGGACCTTCCTTCTGTAAGGCAGCTTGGAACGCAGGCAGTGAGCATCAGACATTGTCTCCTGTTGGAGTGGGTTCCACACCTGCCACTCCCTGGCAGAACAGGGAGTCCCCAACAGCAGAAAGTGGCTCTGCTGGCACTCTGGCCTCCCTGTTCAAGTTGTGCCATCGACAGGAAGAAAATGAAACCTTCCAGAAAGTCAGAAATAGAAAGCAGCCAGTAAAAGAGTTGCCTGGAGGAAGGAAAACTTGAGTTGTCAGTCCTTGCTGTAAAGCTATTTATACACTTTACCCGGTGACATACATGTGAATGTGATCTCCTGGAGCAGGGACTAGAGGTGATCTCACAGGCACTGGATTTAGCCCTCTTCTCCCCACCACCAGGATAATGATTGCACACAACTGACTTCAGAGATGAATTGCTTCTGATTCATGCCTGTGTGAAGTCAGAGTAAACCACTTAATTAGATTAACTGATCTAATAAGCAAGGAGCTGCATAGAGATCTCAAAGCTCCGGTTTTCCTCCCCAGGGACATGCTTCACACATCTACCCAAAGAAGTTTATTTTTACCATAATGGCAGACAAAATCTCCTAAAGATGCACCCAAATTGCCTCAGCAATAACCTTTCTGGAGGTCTTAAAATCCTTTAGCCTCAATATTCAGCGGGTAAAATGTAAAAAGACCACAACAATTACCTGTATTAAAACACTAGATGTATTTCATTGTAGGTGAAGTACATAGTCCATTCCTTTAAATTAAACTAAAAGACATTTCCTTCCCCTCCTTTGCCTGCTCCCTCTCCCTCTCATCTGTAGGATGGGGCATGCTGCTTTTTCCTTAAGAAGCACACCAGATTTCCTGTCTTAAACACACTCTATAATTAACAACCAGCAAATAATGAGTACCCAGGATATATAAGTCTATTAGAGTGCTGGCAGTGCTAAAGACTCATGCTGTTTCACTGTGAGCTCCACTTGAAGAGGTGATTTATTGAGGACATTTTTTCATTAAGTAATAGCGAATGGTTTCCACCCTCACAGTACCCAGCAATCTTCAGGGAACAGCACAGCGATATTGAGCCCCTTTCTGGAGAGGAACATTTCAAGGACTTCAGCTGGAACATAAAATGACAATCATTTACTCAAGGTCAGGAAAAAATAAGGGGAAATACAACCAGAGGTTAAGCATAAGGTGCTTGATTGCATAAGATGTGTCAGTTAGAGAAATAATACTGTTGCTTTAGAAACTACCAGGAGCTCTCACTACACCCTTGCAGAAATAAAGAGGGCCAGATTGTCACCAGGTGTTTCAAAACACCATTACTATTGCTACTTCTGTCGTCATTATTACCCCTAAACAGCTAAGCTCTTATTCCCCTTAATTACTCTAAATACTTCTACCTTGAGTAAATCATACACAAAGCTCCACTACGAAGTGACACAGCTCTGAGCACTGCCTGTGTGCCAGCTAATACCACAACAACATTGGTACCTAATCACTTTAATTACCAACTTCCTTCTCTGCTAGGAGTAACCACACAGAAGAACAAAATATAATTACATTGGCACTCCTGCTACTGCACATCCACTTTCTCTGCAACCCTCCAGTTATATTTACTGAGACTCTGCCTGCTAATAGGGATTTCTTCAGCGTACAGACACGCAAAAATCAAAATACTGTAATTATAATACTTTGTCTTTCCAGGCAACTAATTTATGGAACTTAAATATTGTAATAATATTAAAATAGACTTAACAACGTTCATGGATATTATTTTTCACACATCATGGATGCTGACACTGAATTCCCAGTGACAGCAAACCAAAGCACTGACAGATCTAGGGAAAAGTCCTGTGGAGTCTTTTCTTCCCAAGATCCTACACTGATTTTCTCAAATGTTTTCTCCCCCTTGCAATAATTAAAAGCTATTGCCTACTTTGAAATAGCTCAGGAGTCCAAATCAGTACATGCAGCTACTAACACAGCCTAATCTTCTGCCATGCCAAGAAGAGATTTTGCTCTGGCCTGTTCCCACAAGACAGAAATACCAGGCAAAAAATCACCTCCATATATTAAATTCATTTGACACCTCTTTTGTGTTATAACAAAGTGTTTTTTCTGATGAATCAGCACAGTCTTACAGGAAAGTATGACAACAGGATAGAAAATCCCAAGTCCCTATGTAATTTAAGGAGTGAGCGGGACACTGGAAAAGTAGTTTATTTCAAACACCCACCTGAGCCTTGAAAGAACCTCCCTCCCTGTAATATCCCTGTGCCCTGGATGGGGGGAATGAAGGCAGCATGAGGCAACACCAACGCGCAAAAGTACAATTCCATGGCTGTTCCTTGGCCAAGGACACGGCACTCCCACAGTGCTCACTGCAAACACAAAGGGACACATTCACCCCACTCCTGGAAGCACCATCAGTTGGAAAGCACACAATTTCCTCTCAACACACACAACGGTTGCTACGTGCTCACTTTTCCATTTAAATTGACTTTGTAATAGCCTGAAGATGGGAGGAAGGCAAGTGCAGAGCCCAACAATTTGTTCAGTCATCGTGCCTTCACTACTTCTCTTAACTCCTTTCCTTTAGTACCTCATGTAATGGGGGAGATTTTGCAAAAACTGCAGCTCCGCTCAAGAACAAAAACCTGTTTTCTCAGAGTTCAAATGAGCATGAATGTGAAGTCATAATAAAGAAGGGGCCCTGCTTTCTGAGCTCAGTGAAGCTCCACAGCTACTCTCGGTTTGAGAGCTGAACAGCTGTTCCCTGGGGACTCTGAACCCCGCGGTGGGCAGGGCTGCCTGGGAGATAGGATATTTGCAATTTGTGGATGTTCTGATCCCAACAGCTCTTTAGCCGGTTCCACACACCGAGTGTCACCCCTGCCTTTGGGACTGATAGCATCACCCCTCCTGTCACTGCCAGAGATAGGGTTTGCTGCTGAAACCCAGCAGGCCCGAATCATCCCAAACACTTAGAGGGTTATTGTAAATCTCCCATGGCAGATCATGCTTTCCATCATGCCTCTGTGAAAACACGCTCAAACTCCTCAGAAAATCTTAATCTCTCACTCTTAAAAAAACAAAAACTGCTCTGTGTGCTCCCTTGGGGGAAAAAAAAGGATTGTAATTATCTTCTTCTGCTCATTTTCCCACTTGAAAGGAATCACATTTTCAAAAACCCAGTGGATTGTTGAATCCTCCAGGAGCCAGGAGATGTGCTAGCGACTATTTTTATTCTCTTGACAGCACTGGGCCTCCTAAGGTCACACATGTTACAATGTCCATTCACACAAGTGCCCTGCCAGAGCAGCACCAACAACCACATAAAATCACACTGCAGCAACACACACTTAATGTTTCAGAAACAACTCCTCAATTATTAACTAAAACCTCTGTTTAATGCCACCCCACTTTTCTGTCATGTCTCCACTCGTGACATTTTCTAGAAATTTAATTTGTCACAACCTCTACTCTTCCATGCATGGCAAGGGACATTTTGGCTAACAAGCAATGAATAGACCTTCTACCTGCCCAAATTCCTCCTTGACACTACAAAATGCTCATGTTAAGAGGCATTTGGCAGTTTGCTAAAGAGAAAAAAAAATATTTTAAAGATATAAAAACTGTCCTGTAAAATAATCAGTTTGCAAAAGCAATTCTTTCAGTTTTAATACATCTATTAACATCCTGCCCTTCACAGTAAGTTCTGTTATCTAAAATAGTTTGTGCTGCTCAGAAAATCTCTCAATAAGAAGCAAAAAATAGTAATTAGTACAACTACACACATTTATTTCATGGGAATCCATTCAGTACTCTTAACACCCCTCACACAGTACAATGAAAGACACAAGCAAGCGTTCAGAGCCTGCACACCTAGTCTTGCTCAGAACTTAATTCTATTAATCTTAATTACTTTAATTCATGACATTTAAAGCTAAAGTGTAGGTTAGAGTGAAAGCTCAAATGTTTCAGCAGTCCTGTATTGTAATGCTGTCCTTGGGTTTTAAAAAGGAAAGAAGGATTTGGAGAATTCGCTTTTAGTCTAAGTTTTCAAATACCCAAGAAGCCTGGATTTCATCCTGCCAGAAGAGTCTGCAAGACTCATTTTACTTACCCAAACAGGGACCTTCTGGCTTACAAAAAAGGACAAATTTCAAGATGAAGATTTCCATTTAGCACAGCATAAGTACTATTTGTGTTATTTAGCCTAAATACTGTAACTAGGTGCCAAGTAAGTAAGTGATATTTGTTAATTTAATTATTAAAAAACACAGCTCATCTAAAGTTCTGGTGGACAGTATGTTTCCACTGAGTTCCAATAAGCAGTCTGCATTACAACATCCACAGCTTCAGATTTTTTCTAATATTTAGCAATATTGTAAAGAGTGGAAGGGGAAAAAACATCATTTTGCAAGTGCCACATAATTCTTCAGCACTATCACTCCCTTTCACTCAATTAATGTTAAAGGTGAAAAGAGCAAAAGCATCCATTATTGCAGGCCTGGTTCAGCACGTCTATAATTTTAAGTACTTTTATGTGACACAAGAACATGCACGAAAAAGTTGGGTTTGTCTCCACTCACGCTGATAAACATTTCATCATTTTTTTCTTGCTTGTTTGGCTGGGACATGTCTTTAGCCAGTGTGACTTGTTGAGAAATCACTAAACTATATTTGAATATTCCCTCAGGATGCAGCAGGAGGACTGCAGGTCCCTTCAGAGGGGGACACCTGCCCCGGGGCAGTGGGACAAGCGATTTAGGGTTTGATCTGCCAAAGGGGTGTCTGATGTGACACTCCCTGCATTAGTGCCCAGCCACTTGGCTTAAAAGGAAGAACTTGCCCAAAAACTTCTCCTGAAGTTGAACTCGGAAGAAGTTTCAACTGTCTGAGTAGCTCTGGGGGCTGCAAAGGCCCTGTGGTGGTTTGTTGGCATTTGTTGACACAACTGTACACAAGAAACTGCTGGACCTCATCCAAGGCAGCTGTGCTTCACTGATCAGGTGTCAGCCTTGTAAAGGGAATATCCCCCAGTTCACAGAGATGTTTTTCCACAGAGCTGAAAGATTAACATGATTATAGATGACTGATATATTTAACAGAAAGTCTAGTTTATTATCAAATTATAAAATAATTGTATTATTTAGCAGCTACATGAGCGACCCATTCTGCTGCAAGCTTACATGATCTGTTCAGTTTTCACGTGTAGTAGCTGAATGAATAAATAATTAACTCAGTGCTACCTAATCCAGGACAAAAAAAATTTCAAGCAGAAAATACTGGAAGTACTAAATTTAATGCATCTCAGGTATTTTTTAACTGTCTGGATACTAAGAAATCACCAGGTAAACAGACCTTAGTACTATTTAGAAGGGATGGGATTTGTCAGGAAAGGAATCCAGCTCGGTTTGGAGCAACTTTGGGCTGAGGTACTCGCATTTCAGAGAAACGGAAAGGTAGAGAATGATAACAGGTGCCAGGAGCAGCGTGGAAAAGAAAATCAGAAAACCTGTCAGAGAGCCAAAAAGAAGAAACAACATTGGAAATGAGCACGATTTTTCATTGTCTCTTTTTTCACTGTTCACACGAGGATTTACTGACCTGAGAAAGGCGAGTACAAGCAGGGAGTTTAGACACAGCATCAAGAGAAAGCTGTGCAGAGAGCACTGGCTGTCCCAGTGACTGGTGCAAACACTGCATTGGAGCTACAGGAAACCAAGAGATTGGCCACAGAAAAAGACTGAAGAGATGAGATTTTCCTCATAACAAAAGTTGCTTACAAAAGTCACTTTTCAAAAGAAAAGGTTTAATTACTGTAATGGAACTGCCTTGATATTCAGCAAGGGCTACACCTGAATCACCTACACTGCATTTCCAGGATGCTTAACCAAAGAGAGGAAATAAATAATGCTAGTGTCAGACATTTACTGGAGGTACAGGAAAGGATTGGTAAACTTGGAAAGATTTGAATTGACCCTGAACAAGGGACAGCAAAACAAATGGTGTCATTACACACAGTAAAACATGATCTGCAGCCTGTGAACTCCTGTGCTAAAGCCTCAAATTGTTACAGTGACAAAATCAAACAAATGGGAGTATAATAATCTGGTTTATCATCTTAAAATCCACTGTGGCTTGCTCATTAACTACCAGTGGTCTAGTTATTTACTGGTGTTGCTTTGCCTATTTGTCATGAATAACAGCATTTCTTTTGGTTCATTTCCTCTCTGCTGCCTTTAGGAAGGGACACAATAAACTCCTTAATAGTTTATGTCATTTTTTAAAAATTGTTTATGGTTTAAAAACTAAAATCATGGTATTTAATCTATGCTGGATGCTGAAACATTATTCTCAATATGCACAAAGTTTAATATTATTTTAAGTGAAACCTCTTGGTATAAAAAATGCAAACTAATGTCTCAAAGAAGTCTTCGTTTTGATCAAATTTATTACTCTTGTTGAAACCTATCAAGGTTTCTTCGTTAGTTTAATCAAAATAAAGATGTGTCTCTTAAGTACACAGACGCTTCTGGGATCTTCAAACACTTCAGATGTTTCAGATGCTTCAAAAGCCTGGATTTTGAAGGAAAATCGCCACAAACCAGATAAATAGACTGGAAATGCCACTGACACCTCATAATCAACATACTTCCTCTTCCAAAAATAACCCTAAAGTCCCTCATGTAGAAAAAATCATGGAATGACTAAATTCAGTTATTAGGAAGAAAGAAGAAGTTTGATGAAAATGAAACTGCTGAGACATCAAAAATTATTAAGTAAAATTTCCAGTAAAAAAAGGTTATTAGAATAATTTCTTTGATTTCAGCATTTCAAGTTAAAAGTCTTTGCTCCTCAAAACCATTTTGATTCCATACAAACAGTAGATTCTTAAATTGCCCTTGAACTTCATTTCCTTCTACCATTCTGTGACTTCCAGTGAGATCTCCCCAGGGTGGATTTTCCAGCAGCACAATGCCATTCAAGCATTCAGCAGAGCAGGGTATTTGATACAAGAACCACTCTATTCAGCCAGATGATTAAAACTTGTACAGATTCACCAGATTTTACAGCAAAGCTGCTTTAAGACCTGCAGTGGTGGGGTGAGAGCAGTTTTAGACCATGCTCTGAACCTTCTCCATGCCCCTGGCTGAGGGTGGGCAGCCTCAGAGGAGGCCCTTAATTTGAAATTTAGGGAAGAGACGACTATCAAATTACTTCATTGCTAATTTAAAGAAGAATAAGAGAAAAAAATAAACAAAACAGATTTCAAATGCACAGAATTATACTCATTTTAGACAAGTATAAGCTGAAGAAAAATTACAGGAAAACAACAGGTAATTTTGCAATGATAAATACAGCAGTGATGTTATGCTGGGGACCTGTGAAGTTGAGTTAGCACATTAGATAGGACCTGCTCACTAAATCCTAGAAAGTCTTTTCCATTTCCAGATCAGTCACACAGCACAACAATAGCTGCAAAATGCTGCTGACCAGCTTGTCTATTTAATAGCTTTTTAAATTAAAATTTTAAAAAGGCTGATTTCTCATGGAAATGGAAGTTCCTCCTGGAGATGGAAAAATTATCCAGAAGTAGAGAGGAAATTAACTGATCGCTAAGTGTTGAAATTCTTCACCACTATCCACTAGGGATGAACATCTCTTCCTTGTAGAGTCCTGGACATAAAGGGAATTCAGACTTCCTGATGGTTGGAGGAGCAGGAAACTACAGTGGCTCCAATAAATAAAATCCATCAAGTACATGTTTGAACAGAAGGACTCCTGGAAACACTGCTCCCTTGAACAAGCATAAGGCAATACTTTGTGTTTGCATGCAGAACTGATATTTTCTATTGGCAAGAGCACTGCAGTAGACATTTAAGTATTTTTTAAAAGCATTTTCAAATGCGGTGTTTTTTAAAAAGTTACTTTCTAAGAAGTCAAAGGTGGTATCTGTTCATATTTAAAACACAACTACTTAAAAATAAATTCAGAAGAATAAAGGACAGTAGGAGCTCATTCTGCTTCTAATTATGTTTTGTGATACAGCTAAAATTTAATTCAGCAGATGATGCAAATCACACTTATAATCAAGGAGCTCCTTTAGACAGAAGGATAATCTTTTGCATTTGGCAAAAGATAAAAACAAAATTAATTGTCTCTATCAACTACAAAGATTGACAATATAATTACGTGGATCAGTGGAACAATCCAGTTCTCTCAACACAAATCCTTATAAAAAGGCAGGTATATACATATGGATTTTTTTAATATTTTCATCTAAAAAGAAATCTGAGTATTAACCATTATGCAAATGAAGTGATTCCAGTGGAAAATTTCACCTTTCTCCCACTCTAGTGGATCATTCCAAAGTTTTCTTTTGTAATTTTAAAAGAAAAAATAAATACCATTTTTCATTACACTGAACACACTGGAATTGAAGGGGCGTAGAAATAGGGAAAAAGGAAAACATTCTTATTTTCATGTCACTGGAGTCAGGTTGATCCAGAATGCTTGGAGGATTGCTTTGCAAAGCTTTTGCAAACTTCAAAAGCATCACTGCTTCGAGAAATAACTCACGCTGCACATGGGAGCAATGCAGTGTGCACGTGGGCCTGGTGCAGCACAGCTCTCAGGGCTGGAAGATACTGAGAGCAACTGGAAAGGAAAGAACTGATTTATAAAAAGTTGCTCCAAACTTCAGAACAAGCATGAATGAATAACAAATCAAAAGCACCAGAAAGAGAATGTGGGCCACTGTTCCCTTAAACCAGGATCCAAAAGGATATGTGCTACTTGCAGCATGTAATTTCAACGTGAATATTAATGTATGTTTTGAGAAACATAAAAAAACCCCAACCAAAACAAATCCAAAATAGCTCCATAATGACAGATTTTTATCCCCACGTACTGGAACAGGAAACTTCTTAGTATAAAAAAAGCATTTATGCAGGCCTTAAATAACAAGTTTTGCACATATTATCTGGGGAAAACGGCACAAATCCATCATGTTATAAGACAATACTGCTGAAGTCTTAATATTCCAGCAGCCAGGAAGGGCTGTGAGCATCCTGCTGGGAGCAGTTTGCTGTCATTCTGAACTGGAAGTTACACATGAAGGGAAAAAAGTCACTATTTTTTTCATCTGCAGCCTCACTGCAGATGGAATCACCAATGCCCAGTCAGGCTCATAATCCTAAAGAGCTCAAATGCCATTTTAAAATTCTTAATATAATCTGTAGGAAGTGTGTACAGTCCTTTAATTTCTCTGTATTACGACTATCCAGTGTTTTTGTTAGACTGGAGCCTAAAGGTGTGAGTCAGAAGATGCACTACTCATATTGCAAATTAAATCAGCCCTAGAATTCAGCCTGGGAGTTTTAGCAGAAATTAACTTTTAGAGCAATGTTTGTGAGTAGTCATAATTAACTTCAAAACATTAACATCACATACAGCCCAGCAGCAGCTAAAATATTACACGAAATAATGGCAGCACGTTCACATCCTCATAAAAATATTGTAACATCCAGTCAATACTGCCGAAAAGCTGAACTTGAGAAAACTGAGCATAGGAATCATGAAGATGTGATCTTACACTTTAAAATTTAACGGCTTCTTTATATTGCCTTGGACAAACAAAGTACCACCTTTGCCTTATTTTAATCCTGCACTAATAATGACCACATATGTCCATCATAAATACTGTATATTATGCACATATACCATAAATGCAGAGTAACAACTGACAACATGCATCAAGAAACTCAAAAGTATCAATCAGCTTATGTAAGAAATTAACACTACAGTAGCAGGGCAAGAAATTATTACCTCTAATTCAAACAGAAAATACTCAGTTTTGAGATGAAAAGTGTTCATTCTAGAGATATAAAAGTTGAGGATAGGTGTGAAAATACCTGGAGGTCTGAGACCTCATGCATATCATTTGATTCACTCTTAAATTTACATCTGCCTACACTAACACCTTGCAATTTCAGTGAGGAAAGAATTATACTTTTAGTTTTCCTCCCATGAAATAAAAGACTTGCAGAACCGAATTACAACCCCCTGAAAAGAGAGATTTAATAGAACCATCAAAGACCACAGCTGCACTATTGGATACCGCTCTAATTAATATTACATAATCCATACAACACATGTGATCAATTTAGAGGTCCCAGGCGGTTCTTAAATGAATGAATGCAATTTGTAAGCTCTGATCTGTCACTTCCACTTAGAGCAGAAGTGTCTACATTTCATATTACATTGTAATGCATGCTGTAAGCCTGTATCAGAACTCCAATTACTCATATAATGATCAAGTTCCACGGACATAATTAGGAAATGGGGAAGACAGGACCCATAAAACCACGAGATGATGGCAGAGGAAAAGTAAGGAGAGAGGTAGGAAAAAAGTTACCAAAGGGTCAAGTGCAACCTGCTTGGAAAGGCTACAGTGATTGTCCATTGGCTGGCACTGCGAGGAGGAATTTCCCAAAATCTGCTTTATTTTAGGGTTATTTTGCATGAAGTAGAAAAACGAGCAGCTTAAGCGGTATGCTTTAAAGGAAAATTAGGTGCTGAATCTGGGAAAACTTCAACAGAACGCTTTCTGCATGTCTTATTTCCTACACCCATTCCGTTCCAGCAGTTAAAAGGAAGTACAGCTTCAATCCCTTAGCAAGTCACCCAGTAAAAAGAAATCTGTACACGCTCAGTGCTGATCAGCTTTGATCAGGGAAGGAACTTCCCTCGCTAAAGCACAAGCAAGAGCTGCAGTTTTCACAGCAAATTCCGTGAGTTTCTAGATTTGAACTAGTGAACTACAGCCCTGTTTAGAAAGACTAAAAGGTTGCACTTAGTTAAGCTCAAAACCTGTGTCCACGGCAGAAACTGGAATGCCAAAATGAAAGAGATCTGAGATCTTCCCAATAGATTAAACGTCTCATTTAGAAAACATCAGCAGGAACGGCTCCATTTTAGCAAACTTTTTAGTTAAACAAGAAAACAAGTGCTGAAGCACTTTTACTTCGACATTTCCCAAATAATTATATGGAATGAAATACATGGAAACGTATAAATTCCACAGACAGGACAGCTTACAAGCCATTTGTGGCAGTGAAACAAATCCAAACCAAGGAAATCCAAGACAATCAGATTTTTTTCCACAGCCAAACTTCACATCCAAGTGACACCGTGTGGAACTACAGCCAGTCACAGCACAGGTCTGGGAAGGAAAGCTCTGGGCTGGCAGCCTCAGCTCCAGTGCACCCAAAACCACCTCATGCACAGCTATTAACCTTTTTTTTTCTCCTCACAGAGTAGAATACTTACTTCATAAGATGCTGAAACAATTAATGTAATTTAAAAAGTCATCTAGTAGTGCCTACGGAATGGCAAATCTTTTCCAGAACGAAAATAAATCAGATTTAATGTTTTAGAGTAAATACACGCATGAACAAAGATACTATAATTACACTCACTAAATATGGCTCCAGATAATTATTATGCCGGCTTTCATTGAAAGAAAAAAAAAAAAAGAAATTAAAGAAGGGAAGAAAACCATTTTAGGAAGGGGAGGGGAAAGCCAGGGCAGTGACGTTAGCAATGTTCCATTATGTCCTTATTTAATTCTATGGCAAAGTTCCCATTGACTTCAATGAGAGTACGATTTGGCAGGAGAGAGACAAGCAGAACAAAATAGTTTCAAAGCAATTTTAATGCACTGTTTTCCTCTCCCAACTCTGACAAACCCATTTCCGTTTTTTTTTTTTTCCTTTCCTAACTCTTTTCTTTATTGTTGTTGATGCAGTTCTTGTAGTTCAATAGAAAAGCAGCTCTTCAGCAGCCTCAGAAACGCTGTACATAGAAAACACACCAAGGCCCATCATGCGTGGAAGACGATAATAATCAAACTAAAACTGCATTTAGTGACAGTGTGGTTAATGTGATTGAAGTGCAAGGCTGGAAATTGAAATCTGCACAGTCTGACTGGTTAATAACAACCATCACTCAGTGTTTACACCAATCCAAATCAGAATGAAAGAAGCGAGAAACAAAGGAAAAGAAAATGCGAGTTAAAAGCTATGGGGCTGGGAAATACTGAACCTGCTGTGAACTTACTGAAATGATTATTAATCAGTCTAATGTTTAAAAAGATCAGATTTAATTCAGAGAGAAGGCATAGCATCACACAAACTATTATATATAAAATTAATTCCAACATTTTAAATACAGAAATATTTGGGATTTTGTCACTCTAGAAAACGACATCAGCTCCTATGGCAATGCAGATGGCAATAGGCAGCGATTACAAAGAGAAAAGAGCCAGATAAATTCTCCTCTTTTCCACTACCCTGAATTATTTATTAGGAAAATCCTTCTCAAGGACGCACAAGATTTCCACGAGAGTGTCACAGATTTTAAAGACTTTGTGTTACTGTGTGTAATGAGCTGCTTCCCCCGCGGCCGTGCGGGGAGCGCCCGTGCCCAGCGCCGGCGCCTCGCTCCGTTCCGCTCGGCTCTGCTGCACGGCTAATCCTTTTACAATGGCCCTAATCCAGTTAGCGGCCAAGAATGGTGAAATGTCAGCGTAATTGGATAACAGCCTGGCATTCTGTAATTATTTCATTACGGCAGCAGACCCCGTTTGAAGGGGACGCCCACCAGCGCTGCGGGGCCCTCGGCCGCTCCCTGCCCCGCTCCCGGGGCAGCCGGCACAAGGACACCAGCGGCCTCTCTGAAATTAAAACCATACTTAGGAAAAAATTAATTTGCACTACGTTTTAGTTAACGAGAAGCCAAGCAGCCTACCTGACCTGCTTTGGGATACTGCAGAATGGATTTGCCCTGGCTCCTCAAGGGCGCTGGCACTCCCCATCTCCCCTGCCCTCCTTTGTGTCCCTTCGCCCCCAGCTGTGTCCCCTCAGCCACACTGCCTGGTGGGCTGGGAGCAGGGTGACAACGGGGCCACCCCAGGGAGTAGCATCTCTGTGTGGGGACCTGGGGACACGCACAGGCTTGCTGACAAAGCCTTTGGGTCCTGCTTCCCTCACATTTCTGTGGAGTTAGGGAAGCATTCAGCCTGCTGAAGACAGGAGAGGAACAGCGGTCCAGGCACAGTCCCACCGCCAGCTCACATCCTGCTCTATGGCTCCTTGGTCTTCCCACCAGCTCTGTCCACAGCTCTTCTCTGGGACTGGTGGAAAACACCCCTTGAAGCGAGCAGAAAATGTACAATACACGTTCACATGTACAATAAAACAGCCTTCAGTATTTCCGTGGCTGTCACCAAACACTGACCGCCCTCTAAGAGGACATGCCCCGCCTCGGATCCCTGTGCCACAGGTACCCCACAGGTGGTGGAGCTGGAGGAGCGTGTCCGACCCACAGTGTGGACCAACAGTGACACCTGGGGGAGAGAGAGGCGGGATGAGCACAGCTCCCTCCCTCTCCGCAGGTACCCGGGGTGCCTGAACCCTCGCCTGGACCCAAACACTCACCCACACCCGGGCCCTGCACCCTGCGTGGAGAACAACCCATGTGGGAAACGTCACTCACTGCTTAAACTTTAACCTCTGGCAATCCCCTTATTGCCAGTGGAGCTGAGCCTTGTGTTCAGTCATGGAGTGACTTTGATTTGCTGCGAGGAGTCAGTGCAGTCACCATTTCACACCCAAAATAAGAAAAGCACACAGATGTTTATGTTCTTATTGATAGTAATGCAAATTTTAAACTTTGTTTACTCCAGGTGGAAGATTCCTCTCATGAAAACACTTATATTTCGTTAAGGGAAAACAAGAGGCCATGAGAGGGATTAAAGTTATCATTCAAAGAATTATTTTGGGCTAAAAAAATTTTAGAAAGAAAGAATGAGGATTTTTTTAAAGGTGCTTTATGTAGATACATACATATTTAAAATTCCCTGTGAAGAACGCTGCAGCTTGTGTTAACTACAGACTGAAACTGAATGGTGCACTCAAAAAAAAAAAACAAACAAATTACCTCCCACGCTTTCATCTTCCCTCCTCCCAGTCTGCACCAGCTTCCCAACTCCCACACTTGACTTCTTGCCTCCCTTCTGAACTACCTGCCTCCCTGACCACAGTGTCACTATTTATTTATTCATTCTTATCTGCAGGGCAAAGGGCTGGTGGGGGTTCCTGCCTGCACTCAATTACACATTTTCCTCTGCTGTGATGGAGGAACCAAAGCACCTTCAGCAGGTTTGGAGATGGGAAATCGCCAGCCTCCTGTCTGCCCAGGGCTGGTGTGGGTGGTGCAGGCTGGGCACCTGGTGGGGCAGGAGCAGCTCCTGCAGCCTGGCACAGATTGGAGACAAGAGACTGAAGCGAGCGCTTCCAGGGAGTCACTGGAATTGCTCTGCTCTCTGGGGGGCCCTAATGATAAAGTCGACTTCCCTAACCATAAAGTCTCATTTCCGTAGGGTTTCAGCACTCCGAGGAATTGCAGAGGTACAGAGGTTTGTGAGAAAACATGTAATCTCAAAAGTTTATCTTGAGTTACTGTAAACCTGATCAACAAAAATCACAGCGATTTGCTCAGTAGTAAGTTAACTTGACAAGAGCAGTTTTCCTCTCTCTGACTCCATTTGTTGCCCACAGCTCAGAGCTGCGCTGTTTCAGGCGGGTTGCGTAAAGTTTTTATTATTTTTTTTTCTATTTTCAAGTCAATACCAAACAATTCCCAGAAGCCATTACTTTTATCAACTCAAACTCTTCTGGAGAATATTTTTGTACAAGCATTTGAGAAAAGTGGCTCATTACAATCCTATTTTTTTTTTTCTTCCAATACCTATTTCCTCTCCCTTACATGACTATTTTGCTTTTTCTCCTTTGCAGAAATACTGTTTTGCAACTCCAGATCACTGACGCTTTCTAGACAAACTCATGAGGCTGTTATTCCAGGGCAGCTGATGCTGCTGAGGCTGCGTTATGTGACAGCAGAAGGAATTTGAACAGAGCATCCCTCCAAGACCAACAACCAGAGCTCCAGGCAGTGCTGCAGCTCTTCCCCCTCACAGCCCCTTGAGCAGAGGGGAGGTGAGAGCCTGGCCACGGGGGATTATGGCACTCAGGGCTTAGTGTGGGATCAAACAGGAGCGAAAGAGGCACCAAGAGGACACTGCTCAAAGATGGATGCTCACATACAGTAGGAAGTGCCTGACAGGTTGTAGGTTGTGCTCTCAGGGCCATAGCAACAACGTGCAAAAGCCTTTGTTCCCCCTGAAAAGCATTTTACTGTTTTAAGACTGCCTCTTCCATATAGTTCAAGTTTGGAAACAGGAGAGGAGGTGGGTGAGGAATGTCCCAGACAGAATCAGTGATTCTACTTTGCACGAAGCAATAATAGGAAGGAAATTTAAATCACTGACAATCGACTCTTTCCAAAGCATGACTCAAAAATCTGAATTATTTAAGATGTTTCACGCAGTCAGTACTGAGGAGACAGAATGAAGTCTTGATACACCTGATGAAGCCACAAATTTCAGATCTCATGTCATCTTAGGAGAAGGATATGTCTCAGAAAAGGTGACCATGTGGGTACAAACCAAAGTGTCGCACTCAAAACCAACACCCAACACACAGACAAGCAAGCAGACAACCTTGCTGCTCTCTACAGCTCTTCTTGACAGCAACGCTCCTCTTGTACTGCAGGCATGAAATCCTGCTGCAGTCATGCCAACAGAGCACAGTCACCCAGCTGAGCCAAAGCTGAGTCCTTCCTGATGGAAACAGTCCTAAGGGTTTGCCTGGACTTTAGGATATTCCCCATTTGAATGGTCCTAAGGGATGCAGTCAGAAAATCAGAACAAAAGTAGACAGGAAGTATTTATGCCATGATAAGGACTGAGAATACGTGAATGAGATGCTCAAGCTGAGTGGAACAAGATCTGAGAGATAACAGTCTGACAAGCTGCCTGACTAAATAAGGAAAGGACTGAGCAACTCTGTACAATAACTAGGGCTGGAAATTCCAAGTACTATTAAAATGTATCCACTCCCTGCAAGCTCAGAGTAGAGTTTTACAAAACAGCTTATTAAAAAATATTTCCTTTAATCATATGTACAAGAGCCCATAAAATGAGAGGAGTGTGGCACAAACTTAGTGATTCAACACCACAAACCATAAAAGGTTGCACTTTTTTGCACGGTTACATGCAAAATTTACAGCTCTTAACACAGTCACATGACTTTTGAGTCATTCACACTCAGGATGCATTAGGACTGCAGTAACTCACTAGGCTGATGTGATGCAATTATTAGGGAGTCCCAAAAAGCTGGGAACAATTGAGAGTCCTGAAATTTTTCATCATCGTTAATAAATGATCCAAGAGCTAGTGCATTAATAAAACTAGGAAGACTCATGGGATCAATAGAAAACAAGCCTTAATTATCAAATACTGAATCACTAAGCTCATAACCAATGAAAAACAAAGCTTTCTGCAGGCATAGATCACTTGTCTGTAGGAATACACAAACTTCATGGCCTTTTGAAAAGTTATGTTTGTTATATAGACCTGCATCTAAAAAAGATAACAAAGTGTAAGAACTCCCAGATCTTACAGCTGATGAGAAAATAAGGTATGTCCTTAAAATGGTCACCCAGTTCTCAGCAAGTTTCACAGTGCTGCTGGGGCAGAGTCCTGGGCATCTGGAACAGGAAGCAAGAGATTTAAACTCTTGGTCACATAGACCATGGGAGCCACGAACCCAGAGGAACCAGACTCCTGGGCAGACCTGTGGCCTCCTGGGTGGCCTCACATCTGTTGTGCCAGCATCAGGGGACACCACAGCTCAGGGAACTGTGATGCAGGAGAGGGGGACAGACAGCACACGCAGATGTTTGACTGCAGTGGTGCACAGGGCTCTTCTGAACCCTCACACTTTGTGATTGAATGGGCTCCATTTTCAAATGCTTCCACCTACTTAGAAATTTAATTGGTTGTGAAATATGCTGAAGAGTTCAAAAGTGTTCTTTGATATAAATAGAATCGTTCATTGTAGAAGATGTTGGCAGTGCTGTATTTTATTTTTATACAAAACACTGGAAATGGTCTCCACCAAATTTCCGTGAGGATGGATCACTGCTCTAACAGGATGGCGCGAATAAGGGGAAAACCAAGATTCAGGAGAGGCCAGAGCCTGATAGAGCTGAAGTTGAAAAGAGAGACCTCATTTTTCTTTCCGTCCTGAACATTACAGCTGTAACAGCTTTATTACTACAGCTTTATATATGTTTACATTTTTTTGCTGATTGTTGGCATTACAGCCACATCTGGTATCATTTTTCTTAACTTGCCTTATTACCATTTGTAACATGTTTCCCCCCACTCCCTGAGCCTCTCAAGGATCAATCTTGCCTTGCCATTCCACCCTGTCTTGCCCTCCTACCTCTCCTCTAAGTGTCGGACTTTCTAAGACCTTCGTTTGAGAGGTAATGACAACACGAACAAATCTTTTTCACCTCCTTTTTTTTTTTCCTTTTAAATAAGGAAGAATGCAATGAGCAGGGCTGATTTGCAGCCTGCCTGTTTGGCTGTGCTAGCACTGCTCTCATGCCCTAATTCCACCTCCCACTCTGATCTGCTGGCCAAACAACATATTTAATTATATCATGCTGGTGGTACCAGGCCCAGAGAACTGTTCTGCTGGCAGAGTTTTCCTAAACTGACCCTATGGCCAGAATTCAGCTTCCACAGCTTCCAATAAATTTCAGCTACAGAGTGCAAATTTATCACCTGGAAGACACCCCCCTCCCTCATTCAGCACTGAGTTATGGGGGAGCTGCCATGCTCTGGAGCACCTCCACATCAAAGGAAAACTACAGCACCTCCTGTCCTCCATGTTCCCAGCTTCAAGTAATTAACAATCTGTGACATTTGCACATTTTCACACTAATTGAGAACATACAAAATACATTTTTGTCTTAAGTGCAGTTTTAAAACCTGAGGGTTTCCTCCACTGCTGCTATTAATGAAAAACAAAACTCCACAATTTTTTTAGGGTTGGGAGAATCAAATTTGTCATTACAGTTCAGTGAATAAGAAAAAAAGAGATTATTTAAAACATCTCAATCAGAAAATACTTGTCTCACATCACACTAGCATTTATACATGAATCTGAAATAAAAACTTGCAGAGCAAAATGAAAGTTATGTAACTACCAAAGGAATGATCACTGACAGAGCATGGGGAATGCTCCTGTCAAGAAGGCAAAAAGTCTAAATTTAGAAGATTTTATTCTTCTGCCATCTTTATAGATATCTAAAAGACAATTATTTTTTAAGGGGAAAAGATACCGAGTTAAAGCCATTATGTATTAAAAAAACCCCTAATACTCTCTAGCAAGACTGCAGAAAATGGGAACTTTCTTCCTGTGTGGCTGTAGTGCTGTCCAAAGAGACCTGTGCCTTTGGGACGGGCTTGTAACTGTTGGAGAAGACTGGATTTGGTGGCTAATGGATGAAATCACAGCAGCAGCACACAAAATCGATAATCCCATCACAAAATGAAGTATCTGTATCAGGGGCGAGGTTTGGAGATGGGGTAGAGGGGAAGAGCTCCACTGTGCAATAAGAACCAGGCAGAAGGACCCCGTTCCAAACCCACTCTTGTTCAAAGATGTGCCACACTCAGGGAGCAGCCACTGAACCCACAGAGCTCTCCAAGGGCCTGATTTCACTGTCAGCCACCCCCACGAGCTGCCCGTTACAGAAGATGTACTCCATGGACAGTCAGGACAGTAATTAAGAAACAAACCCCAACTATTATTACATTTTGTTCTATTTAGTCTCAGGGACCGAAGAACAAAAGACAACTCTAGGGGCAGTGAACAACACAGGTGTGGTTCTTCACACAGACGTGCTAAAAATGGGTATCTTTGAGGAAGTTTTGAAACGTGGGAGGAAGACAACTCCACCCCCCGGGGAAGCCACAGCATCTCCTCATGTTCAGGTCACACAGTGTCTGCATTTTGGGTTTTCCCCTCCAGAGTGTGGTAATTCCAATGCAGGAAATTAGAGAGGGAGAGATCATTTCAGCAGGGATTTGCTGACGTTTAATCCCATTGAAGTGCGCTACATGAAGATTTAACTCTGCCACTCTTATTTACTCCTGCCACTTAGAGGCACTCATGGGCTTTGAAAAGGCACCTCAGAACAGGCAGGTGGGTTTTATTCTGTAGACTCCTTGAACATCTTCAGGTCCTGTTCCTTCCCTGCACCTTCCACCTGAGCAGCACTGAAATGGGTGCAGGCTCAGCCTCTTGGTCCTGCACTGCTTTGAAGCCACTTTAGCTCTGGCTGTGCTCGTTTCCCACTCAGGCATTTTGCCAGGAAATTCAATATTCAAAGGTCTGTTGTATGGATTCTGGATTTGAGTATAATATGCAGGTTTATAGATAGATATGGAGTACATGCTATATATAAGACACGAAATATGGCATCCTTGTTAAAATGATTAGAGCCCAAGCAAGTAGAAATTCTGCAGAATAGCTATTTCACAGAGCCTCCAAAAAACTTTCAGTGAAGAAAAGGTGGTTCTTTGTAGAACAAAAACAATTTGGTTTAAGAGTTTTAAGTGCCTTTTTATCAAAAATGTATTTTATCTTTTCTAACTTTTAATAAAGTTCGTTTACACACAGAAATAAGAAATCATTGGCTGTTCTGCAAGAAAGTAATTATTTCAAATTAGGATAAATGCATGCATATAGCTGTATGTACATAGAGGCTGTATTTTCACTTCTGCTTTCTGTCCTGTACCTGTGTAGCTGTAAACCTAGAGACCAACCAATTCTCACAAAATTAATTAATTTTTTTTTAAAATAGGACAGAAAATCACCTCCATTGGGAACTCAAGTCCATAATTTTTTTACTCTGTTAACACAGGTAGCAAAGCCAGCTGTACCACAGAGTGGGCCCTGTGTAGTCCATTGTGGAAGCTGGAACTGGATGCCAAGACTATCCATATTTACATGTACACATATACATGTGGTGTGTACGTATGTATCTACATACATTTGCAAGAAACATGTTCCATTTTTCAGCCTTCAAATTTATGGTTTTCCCATGACAGAAGAGAGTTAATATTATTTTTTTTAAATTACTATAATGACTCTATAGTTCTAATTAATAGTTAGACACTTTAATCTGCTTTGTACTTTTCTAAATCTCAGCACACAAAACTGATGTGAATTCTGACTAAACAAGATATAATTTTTGTGACAGCTTAAAGACAAAGGTAATACAAGGTTTCTGGACAGATAAAATATTATTCATTACAGTAATTAGCTAATTCAACTAGTTGGTTGAAAGGAAGATAATTTGTCTGACCTGCAGAACGGGATGTGTTCTCCAAAGCCTATCTACTTCTTCCAGCTCATCTAAAGATAACAAACTTAGGTGCCTTAAAAAGCTCACATGCAGGATCGATTTAAGCTCACACCCAAGGAGGCACAGCTGTGCATGGTTGTGTTGAGCTGCTCTGGGTCACTACAACCTCAAAACAACAAAGACCAGGTGCCCCAAAACACCTGGCCAAGCCAGCAGTCCAGCCAGCTGGACCAGCCTAGACTGGGCTGATCTTGCATTTAAACACTGACATGAAAGCTCTGCTTAGTTTGAAACATTAAAAACATCTCAGCTTAAACTGACATGGTTTCAGGAGGCAGAAATTAAGAAAAAAGTTAACAGTTTGGAAACATCTGAGGAAACAGGAAGACAGGCACTTTTCCCCCCTTTTCCTTCCCACACCCAAAACACACTACACTTTGAAAATTCCTAAGGGATTCATAAAGAGATGGCAGGCAGCATACATGTTGGTAAAGGAAACAAAGACTAAAGAGGAAGAGGACAGGACAGCTTTCTCTCTGAGGTGTTTATGTCCCCTGCCCCAGCACGGGCACCACCAGAGCTGGGGGAACAGCAGCACTACAGCTGAACACAGCCAGTGTATCACAGGGTGAAAATGGGCACAGTTCCACCCACTGCAAACTTTTTGCCCAGTCCTTTGCTGAAGATGTGTGGTGTTACTTTGTGTTTTAACCTTTTAATGAAAATAAAACTGAAGAGTTACCCAAAAAAACCCTGCAAAGACACTTCTCGCACAATCCAGTTAGGAAATCTAGAAAGCTGCTGTGGCTCAGACTGACTGTGCAACCCTCCAAAAGGCAACAGGTGTTGTAAATAAACACTTGGCCCCAGCTCCAAATGCCTTGATTATTTATTCTGATTTTCTGAATTAGTGTCTGGAGTTGGACAGATAAAGGACTGGGACAGCAGACAATATAACTGGCTGGTGGTAATGACAGCTGTTATCCATATGCTGACAGAAGGAGGACTATTTCTAGCAACTGGGACCAAAAATGTGTTTTTCTGAGAGTACCTAAGGATGGATAGGTGAGAAATAGTGCTCCGCTGAATAGGGAGCTTCTGAGAGTGCCCATCGCAAAATGAGGCCAAGGTGTTAAATGAAATACTGCATTTGATATTTTCATCAGGAATATAAAGATCCTCTTTGTTTGGTATTTTGGGGGGGGGGAGGGGGGTCTTTCCTCTAATCGACTAAATGCTTTAAATATTTTAATATTCATGCTCCAATGGGAATATGAATATTGTCCTGACCAAGTCCAAAGCAATCACACAACCTAAATAGCAGGCCAAGTCTGGAAGGCATATTGAGCATGTTCTCTGACGATGATATCATAAAGGTTCCCACAATGGGAAACACATGGCACCAATTCCTCTCATTCCCCAACCTGTACGCATGAAAATTCATTCAGCTCTAATCACTTCAGTGACAAAAATCAAAAGACATTGTGACCTAAAACTGAGAAAATAACAAACAGGGGGTGCCTGAATTTCCCACACTAATCCCATGTTTAGATACAATCGGGGTGCCTGAATTTGACATGCTAACCCTGCACTGAGATACACATATTTTATCAAAAACCCAGGTGTATTCTCAAATGATGAATAGCTTTAGTCTGAAATTCAGCTTAACATTTTGAGTTCACTCCTGATAAAAAACGTAAGGTGTGATCTGGAGTTGTTTATTACCAAGCGTGTCTCGGAAGGGATGACATGAAAGCAAACTCCTTTCTCCAATATAAACATACACATGTTCACTGAAATACTGAAAAATCTGGCAAAAGCATTCTACAGAAGTGAAGTTACCAGATGTAAGTGCTATTGTAGCTGCTGCAGCTCCATGGAAGCACTTCATCATGCTGAGAAACGCTGCCTCTTCCCTGGGAGCTGAAGGGCTCTCTCCTCCGTCTGGTGCAGGCTGCGCGCCCTCAGGAGCCGTTCATCCTGTCCTCTGCCGCTCGCACGCTGCAGCTCCTCTGCCTCCACATCCATCTCTGCCACCGGCCAGGCAACCGTGCTGCCAGGAGGGAGCCAGCAGAGATGGAGGTGGAGACACACTCGAAATGGCAGGGAATGAATCTCTGACACCAACCTTGCCATGCCGAGGGTTTGCTACGTCTTGGTTTATTGGAAAAGCTTATTCAGAAAAAGCCACCGGTGTCTGTGAGATGCAGAATTTGGGAACGTGGCGTGGGGGGAAGTGTCTGCTGGCAAAAATTACATATGAAAACTACTTCCATAAATGGGGTCAAGAGAATAAAATTCACTCTTTTCTTCCTGCTAAGAGAAACCACACATCTCTGAGAAAACTTTTAAAGTCATTTTTTGTCTCTGCACTTTACAAAATACCTTCACTTCAGGCAACACTTTTTACTATTTTGACAAGATACTTGATACTTCCAGAGGCATCTTGTCCAAGCTGAATAGCAAATTCTCAAGACATCTTATTTAGAGTGAGAAAACAGGGACTGCACCTTAACAGGGATTTTACTTACTGAATTTCAGGAAGAAATTCCTACTTTATTTCCAAGGAAGTCACAATATTGTTATTCGTGCTTTATACACGAGATGGACAGAAACAGAGACGGATAAAGTGAGTTACTGAGGAGAAATGCAGTAAAGAACAGACATGGGATAAACCCCAAGCCCCCAGAGCACTGGTTCAGTGTGCTGTCCCCAGGGAACACACCAACTTCTTACAGAGAGAAGAAAGGAATAAATACCATTAGGGGAAAATAAAGAAAGCCTTAATACACACTGATACTTCAAACCTTCTTTAGCAAAGAAAAAGAAAAGATACATGGAAGTTTTACTTGAGACTGAACTACAACTGATTAGAGTATATAAACTACTGTCATATGATGTATCAGAACGTGCTATTCTAAATAAAACCTCTCTTGATAATTAAAAACTTTTAGACGAAAGAAAAGTCAAACACAGAGAAACCACTGAGCCAAGGTATCTCAGAACAGTAACTGTCATTTTTAAAAGTGCCATTCAATCTCATCTCCCCATATGTCACTTGCACAGAAGCTCCAGGTGTGCTGAGAACTCAGCCCCTCTTTCCCCAGTGCTGAACAAGCTCTGCACATACACTGCCTGTCACAGAATTATGGGCTGTTCTTCAGTGACTATTACCATCCCAAAGAGCAATATTTTTTTCCACAGCCACAAAGACTCAGCACAAGAGAGGACTGCCAGAACCAACCAGCACAGGGGCCTGAGCTGCAGAGCCAGCAAACCTCAGATATGTATCAAATCTGTATTTTTTACATACTTGAATGCATATGCATGGAGTCGTGTTGAGCCATGGAAGGCTCTTCTCAAAGGATTTGAAGGAGCAGGGAGCACCTGTGGGTCCAGAGAGGCACAGGGGGATCTCACCTCTGCCTTCAAGGGTTTGGCTCTAGCCAGAGCTGTAAAGATACTTGGATCCAAATGCACACATACAAAATAACCCCAACCTGTTTTTATATACATGCTTATGAAAAACTGTCTTTAGAATAGAAATTTTAAAACTTTTTTTTTTTCCAAAAGCTTGAGTTTTTTTAGAAAAAAACAAACCCAAACTCTTTCCTAAAACTTGCTGTTCAGGAATAAAAAAGGAAAAGAAGTGTGCACACTTCCTTGAAGTACTTTAACAACCCTTCTTTACCTTCATTTTTTTTTTTCCTTTTGTGGTTTATGCATACTTTCCCATAAAAAAAGAAATTACTGTGAGACAAATGCTCCCCTTCCTATCTGGAAGCAGGGCAAGAGGATGCTGTGCTGCTCTCCTGGCTGTGCCCCAGGCTGGATGCTGCAGCTCCAAGTGTGTTTCACTATAGTTACAGCATTTATCCTGACAAGGAGCTTCCTAATGGGCAAATCAAAATGGTGTGTAAATAATAAATACTGGAGATTTCATCTTCTACAGACACAGTGATTTATGACCTGTTTTCTCACATGCCTTTCACTTTAGAAACTTGGCATGTGGTTTTACATAACCTGAGGTTTTTTCAGGACTCTGTTTAACCCTTGCCTTGGTTGCTCATACCTCACAAACAAAGTGTAACTCAGGGTTTCTGCTTTGAGCAGTCATAGCAAATTGAGTCAAATATATACCCTGGACACTGACAAGCATCTAACAGCAAAATAAAAACACCAGCTCAGAGAATTTTCCTGTTCTACAGCTGAGCTTTATAAGATGACATACTTTCAAGAATTGTACTTTTTCTTAATGAGAAAGACCAAGATCATTCTTTAGTGCCTAAACATATAAGAAAGATAAGCAGCACACAAGAAGTTTCTCCTTTCAGCAGACAGTTTCACAGAATTAAAAAGGAAGTCCAACTTGTGGATGTAAACCCAAAGCTGCAGGTATCACAACTGTGACACAGGAGGCACCCAGGGCTTCAGCCAGAACAGCACAGAGTGCCCCTGGATGCTCCTCCTGAGCCAACTGATACCAGTTCCTAATGCACAGAGATGTAAGATCTGCTCGATTTTTCTTTAAAATCTCTTTATGGCATAGCCCTGGTTAGCCACTGATCAGCAAAGCATTTGAAAACCCCCTTTTTTATATAACAACTACTTATCAAAATTGCCCAGTAATTTTAGCATATTACCAGCAGTGTGGAGATACTGTAGGAAGCTCATTTCTATCTTGCATAAGTGTTTCCTTTTTGCTGGTTAGAGAAAAAAACTCCAATAACCCAAAGGCAAGAGACTTTTTTGGCTTTACTAATGATTTTAAGTTTTCTAGATCACCCACCCCAAAAAAAAAAAATCCCACCTGAAAAATATTTCAAACAAAAGTAACTTATCGGGTACATAAGATTTTCCTGCCCATATGTGATGCTTAAGAAAACACACAGGCTAAACTTTGAACTCCTCAAATATCAAGAGTGAAGTCTGCCTGGTACTGATAAAGTTGAGGAAAAAAATGTATGGTGTGGAATAAAAATAGGGCTTCTGCTTTTTCACAAAATCTTCACTGATCATAAATTGAAAATTTAAAGGAAAATAACTGATGCAATATTCAATATCGTAATTAAAAGTAATTACACTTCAATACAGTAATTAAAACAAAAGACATCTCCAAGTTGTTTTCCTCCAACACTTTCAATATGAGCAGAGTTGTTTTGAAAAATCTCAACCTAAAGTTCTAAAACTGATCACATTTATTTATTTATTTATTTCATCCAGCACAATTAAAAGCGGGGTGAGGAAGTCACACAAGGAAATACAATCACAGCTAAAGCATTACACGAGACACCCTTGTGCTGAATGAAACCCTGTGCAAGTCCTGCACATGCACGAACGGGAGGAGGACGGCTGACACCAGCCCTTGTAAAGTCTGACCTGCTCCTCATAAAACACAAGGACTTCAGGCACGGGCAGAGGTCTGCAGCAAAGGCAAAGCAGACCAAATATGTTTCTCCAGATATCTTGGGGGATCCACGCTATGGAAAGGGAAAAATAATTGTCCTGGTTAAAAGAGAAAAACAGTTCAGACACAGAAAAGGTTTCATAATCATGAGCGTCTGATCCATAACACCAGAGGGAAATGCAGGATCAGGATCAAGGAAAGGTGGTTGAGATGCAAACATCCCTCATGGGATTGTGCTGGCAGCTCAGTGAGAGTTGATGTATCTGACCATCTACAGAAAATAATCAGATTTCACTGTCAACATATTCAGTCTAAAATGTTCCAATCAATTCCAATTCCAAGGTGTGTCTTTCCACAATGTCGGAGTGCAACAGAATTAAACCAATGCTTTATTTCCTTAATGGCTTGTCTAGATTGCATTTTGGGTTTACTTAGCGTGAGGAGGTCACATAATTTGCAGTCACCCTAATAACTTCCCATGGCAAATTAAAGGGTTGTTTCAAGACATGTTTACACCTTGACATTCACATTATCTGTTGGGAGCGTGCTTGATGGAATTGCCTGTCTACAGAGAAAGATTTAGATGGAAAGTATTTCTTTAAGAATTCAATTTACGTGTTTCTATGAAAGATTGCCTTTTATATTAAATTCAGTCCTTTTAATACTCTAAGTACTGTATAGGCAATAGTTTCCATTCTGTAACCCCTAATATTAAATTAATATTTGTTTAGTAAAACGTCTTAGAGGTGTAAGAATTCTCAAGTCTATGGTTCTAGCCAGCAGTCGAAAGAAAGAGTAGAACTGCAGAATAGTAGTTAGTAAATTACTTAACTAGCACAATTTTAATCCCATGTCTGGCCTATTGCTCTCATGACAGTCATCAGTGGGTGTAACAGAAGGAAAATAAAATTCCAATTGCACACTTTTCAGCATTAACTTTTCAATTAAACCGAGATTTTTAAATGGGTATATTCTGTCCTCCTCTTAAATTTGCTGACATCTTTAACCAAGACTGGCACTTTTCAAAGCAACAGTAATAATTTTTGAAATATAGGGATGCAGCATTAGATCTGTATGCTTTAGAGCCACCTGATTGATCAAAGTTGTCTCTATCACTATGCTACAGAACATTCCATAAACAATTAACTGCATTTAGCATTGTCATGGATTAAAAATTTAATTTGATGGGAACAATTTGCATGGAGTTAAGAGACTGAACTAGACAAATGATTATAACCAACAGTAACAGGAGACAAACAAGACAAACTCTCTTAAAATGGCTCACTACATCAGTAAGTGAATGATCATTTGGTGATGGCAAAAACCCAACTGCTTAGTAATCACAACTCTGCTTGGAACTGCAGCCTATTCCCAGAATGTTTCCAGATAGTTCTTCTATAAGAAAAGAGTAAAAAAGAACAGTTTAGTAATATGGACAAGTTTCTCGTGCATTAAGAAAAAAGAGCAGTGCACTATTCTAGGTGGTTAGACCCAAAGAGCAAAGGGAAGTCAAGCTGGTGGAACTGTAAAGCTGGAAAAACCCAGCTACAGAATCACTTAGGTTGGCCACAGAGTGAAAGGGCCTAAAGAGATGCAGGACAAGGGGCTGCACAAGTCATGGAATTACTGCCCAGTTTCTGGCTCCAGGAAAGGGTACCAGAACATGTCAGTGCAGCCAACCAAATACCACTGTCAAAGCATGGCCTTCCTCCTCTTGGAAACACCATCAAGAAATTCCTGGGATAAAACTCTGGCTGACACTTTCAAAAAGAACTTTTTTCTTTGGAGAGAGCTAAAAGCAGCCCCGTTAGACTAAGGGGAGGATTAAAGATGGTCTGTAGGAAGGACTAGCCTCAGAGATCTTCATGTAACTGGAGGGAATAAAATATCCTGGAGGGAAAAAAAAAAAACCGGGAAGCATTTTGACTAGGATTTGCAAAAAGTGCATGGATATTGATTCCCTCAGTGTCCTAGGGAAACAGATGCTTTCAAAAATTATAAAGGAATTTGAACTGGTGAAAAAAAAAATCTGGAGCAGAAGCCACAGAAACAGAAATACAAATCCAGTCTGAGCTGAAGCACCTGTCTCCTGCAGTGGCCACAGCCAGCACCCAGGGAGGAGCAGACAGGCCACAGTGACACTGATCCAGCTAACACACATCTGCCAGCAACAAACACACCCAATGAACAGTCCGTTGCCATCAACACTGCATTTCATTAGGTTTGAGAATAAAAAGGAATTAGTTGAAACAAAGTGGAATATTCAGAAAGAATTCCAAAGAGAAAGCTCTCATGAAGACACCTCAACATTCCCTGTTCAAGTCTTTCCCTTGCTCTTAGTCTGTTTTCTGCAATCCTATAAACAAGCAGTGAAGATCAGTGTCTGTGAAATACAGCAAAAATTTGCTTTAAAACACACTAAGACCCTACGAGTTGAAATTACTGTTCATTTTAAGGTGGATTTTGAGTTTGTTCTTTGCAACATACCCAGTTAACTCAAAACCAACCATAGAAGCACACCAAAACTAAAGGAAAATGGCAGCAGCCTTGGCTAGGAAGCATCTATGGCAACGAGCAGCAGATGAACAAGGTGTATCGTTGGCTTGGATAATTAATTCTGTTTGCCACCCAGCCAAAATGAATTACCATCTATTCAGCCAGCGCAGAATATTTTCCTCTTCCCTTTTTTGCACGGGTACAAATCAGAAATTTATTTCCAAAGGGATCCAGATGCAAAACCTCAACATTTCTGCAGGCAAAATAAACCACGACGTATGTTCTTCTTGGCAAAGCCACCATTCAAAAGGTGCCTGGAGATATGCTATACTGATTATGAGATATTATTGTGAGGTTTTATTATCCTTTTAAACAATAAAACAAGAAAAGAAACCAACATAAAAGCAAGCAGCTCTGTGCCAGATGTAAGAATTTAATGCTATCCATTCCTGACTAGCATTGGGAACATGTGCTTCAAATATGAAACTTTTCTAAGTCTCCCCAGGTGAGCAGTTGATCTTATCTTGCAATTTCTGCCTCTTTTCAAACAGTGCACAGCCCAATCTAGCAGCTAAATGATCCTAAGAATGTCATAGCTAAATAAAAGGGTTTTTTTTCCTTTAACACCATCTTCCCCAAGTAAACATTACACTGCAAAGAAAAATTTCCTTGCAATATCAGCTCAGAATTTTAGATGGGAACAAGGGAGCATGGAACAGTTTGGGATTTGCGGTCCCTCCACCTCTTTCATATTTAACAGATCTTTCCCAGCTCAAGCCTTCTTGCAGTTAGCCTAAAATCTCCACTCACTCCTAAAGTCACAGAATTTAAAAATACTTTTTGGTCACGTATGGTGAAAAAAGTTTTTGAAGGTGCAGTAAAACAGTCAGTGCAAAAGATTGGGGCCAAGGTCCTCTTCTCCCGGAGGCCTGAACACAATCCTTGCACACATCCAGTTTGAAAACTGGTGGTTTGAAATCTCTGAAGGAGACAGTAACAACTTCCACTGCTCTTATGGTGACTTTAACATAAATAAAATTATATAAAAATTAATGAAAAAAGAGCATTTCCTGGAAAAGCTCTGCAGATGGACCGAGTCTCATTAGATTCTCTTGACTAAGATCTACCTTCTAAGAAGAAAAGCATCCATAAAAAAAGAGGTGATTTTAGAATCTCAGCTTAGCATTTGCTTTGAAGCGGACATGATGGAGACAGAAAAATGAAAGCAATATCTAGATGAACAAGTAGAAAATCAGCTTTCACTTGTGATAAATAAATTATGAAGATGTTTGTTCTCCTCAGCTGACATCTGCAAAGGCTTAACTGCTAAAAGGAGCATTTAGCTCACTTCAGAGATAGTTGAAGTATCTTGCTACTACATTCTATTTTCCAACTGGTTCTTATTTACAGTAGAATTATTAAATATTTATCATAACAGAAAGCAAGTATTTTCAATTGTCTTAACTCAGTGTCTTTCAGTGAAGTGATAACTTGCTTAGATTTTGTACAAGAACCTACAATGTCATTGCCAAGAAAAGACACAAATGGGCCTCCACCACTTGTCAAGGACTGTACACAAAAATACATTTGCCTGATTTTCTGTCAATTTAGTTGTTGACAACTTGCTAAACAAGGAAGAACAACACTACAATAATAGCTGACAGATGCTGTTTCCACTAACTTTCAAATTCCTTAAGCCTCTCCAAAAACACATGCAGAAACCGATCTGCTTGTCTGTCGACGTGTGATTCCAAGCAGAGATGTTCTGATACCAGGGCCTATCAGTTTACATGGGATATTTTTACATTATCCAAATGCACACGAACCACAAATGACAGGAAAACATTCAGCAGAACTACTTGTCTTTCCACTTACAAATCAAACTGCTGCAAAGTGGTACCTGTACGAAGTTTCTAGAACCTAAATTTAGAATATGAGCCCAGGGTTAAAAGACATTTGAGCCTCTCCCATTTTCTGTCACCTGGTTATGAGGAAGACTGAGAAACCCCCTTGTCATTCTGTGCTGGTTTGTGTTTTGTTCGTGTGGGTTTTTTGTTGTCTGTGGGGTAGAAATACTAGAATAAAGAATAATAGAGTATTCTCCTACTGTTGAAGAACACCTAACCTGGCCAATAGATCCAAAACATTGGTGCTGATTTTGTATAAAATGAAATGTCTTGTCTATTTCTTTCCATTTCTTAAATGCTCTATGACACACAAGTCACACTCTTCATAATTAATGCAATTTGCACAAGTTTCTTGACAAAACCTAGTAAGTTTGCCTTTAGCAAAGATTTTTTTCACTACTCCCATGCTTTACTCTTGGAATTGAAACAATGGTTGATTTGTTAGGAAGCCATAAGCAAGACTGGATCCTAAACTGTCTGTACAAACTCATGGGCTGTCAGTGTAATTTCTAATAAATCACTGGAATTAAGAGATACCATTAATCTCATCTAAACTACCTAAACGCTAGGCACTCAGTAAATACCAATTTTTGTCATTTTAAGAAAACAAACAAACCAAATGGAACAAACCAACATCATCCCACCTCCACTTAACCACATCTTTAACACTGAGGAATTTCCCGGTGTGAGTGCAGGTCTGTAAAGATCTCAAGACAGAGAAGATGCCAGATTGACTTTACCCAACTTAGGGTGGCCAGTGAGCTGAACTGAACTGCCCTGAGGAGGCTCTGCTTGAATGCCCATCCCTGAGAGAGGCAGCAGGGGCTTGAAGGACTGGCATAGGACAGAGCAAGTCCAGAGTGCAGCTGCCTTCTCCTCAAGTCTTCTCAACTCCTCCCTACACCACACATACTCTCTTGGAAGAGTTTTCCCTGCACCTCACTCACTGAGCTGACCTTTCGTTCCACAATGCCACCACAGGTAAAACCTCAGGAGTACACAAAACTCAGTCAGGGACAGGCAATGGTATCCCAGGCTGGTGGTGGTGAAAAATCCTGCATGGATTTTAAAACAGCATGGATGCTCAGATAGCTATTAAAAAACAGCTGACCTGTACATAGGTGTTCTCTGCTGGCACATAAACGAGGACGTGGGTTAGGGGAAAAAAAGGAAAAATGCACTGGAAATATGTACAAATCTGACTGTTATTGTTATTCCCCACTGAAAATCACAGTTTGAATATTTTCTCATCCCATCCATTACTAGTTAAATGGCAAACAAAAAATTCAAATGGGAATTCACAGACACAGAAATATCTTTTCCTTGTTTATTCTTCTCACACTGATACTATAAGCACATATATCACTGTGTTGCCTTTCCTTTTTGGAATATCCAAAATCCTTTCTTATGGGGAAATGTTAACCATGGCCCAAAGGTAAACAAGGTTTATAGGTAATGCATTTCCTTTGGGAAGGCAGGAAACAGGGATTTTTATTTGATTTCTGGTATTCAGAGGTGGTGTTCAGGCTACAGCAGAAAATACCTCCATGCTTTCCTAAACAAGTAGTTAATAAAAAAAGTCTGCAAGACTTCACACTCTCTGGCTGCTCCCCAGAACCCTTTTGAAGGGTACCACTGAGCACCTGATCTGCTCCGTGTGGCCCTGCTGATGGCTGATGAGAGACCCTGAAGGATATTGTGGTCCCCCAGTCACTTTAGTCATTGTTTCATTTCACCAGGCAGGACTTGAGCTGCCTGACGGCTGTAGGCAGACAAAAAGTCATTTTTAAACATTATGTAACGAAGGTGGAGGAAATTAAGTACTGGTACCTTAAGCAGTATACATATTTCAGTCACTGACTTGTGTCACTTCAGTCAGAAAGGAACAAAATTGGTTTAGGATAATGTAGAAGTTCTAGAGATACAACACACTCGATTGCTTCGTGGCCAGCGCCACACTGTAAGGGTTTGGAGTCCTCACCTTGCCATGAGCCCCAAGCTGCCAGTGCCACAGGCATGAAGAACGTCCTGCCCCAGGCTCAGTCCCCTCTGCCACAGCCCACACGTGGCGTTCCACAAACCCTGCATCAGTCCCTGCCCCTCGGCTCGGGAGTATTTCCTGAAGTAACAGCAGCAAAGGAAGGGAAGCTGCAGCGGGTGCTGCCCACAAACAAGCACACGAGTTATTAAACACACCTAACTTACAGGGGGCTTTTTTAATTCCTGAGACATTAAACATCTGAAGAATGTTTTGAGAAGACAAAGAGGCAGAGCAGAAGCTAACCTATGTAAAGAAGGCTGATCTAGGACTGAAAACAGATATTTTAATTTACTGGAAGGAACAGGTGGATGAATTACACAAATAAGCTGTGTGTCTCTATTTCCTTCTATCCATCCCACTGCTTTATCCATCTCTTTCTCTGCCTATATTCAGCTTTATGAAACACATACAGTACAGTTTAAATTAGTCATTTTCTTTTCAGTTCCCTCTAACATCAGTTTCAGTTCATCGACCTGTATAACTCATTGATTAAACTAATGCATTATCTACAATAGTATGCATTATTAACTAAGTTTGGTCTCTTGAAACATTTCCATGACAACACATCACAATAACAAACTCACATTTTTCTGGCCTAGAAAATGATTTCTTCCTTTTCATATCATGTTCAGAAAAGGTAAATTAAATATAGATTGCTCTAGTCCTGTAGCAGTAGCCAGATTAGCAACTGGTACCCTAATCCTGCTCCCCCCGAATAAACTGCAACTCTCTCAGGCCCTGTATTCCCCCTGCCACAGGTATTATTAATCACAATTTTCTGCCACACTGACATACACTAGTAAACAATGTAAAATCTCTGAGGATATAAAATGCTCTCAACTTTCACTAATTCCAAGAGAAAGGCAAGAGGTATTCCATACAAAGACTAAATAAAAGGCTTTTTTTGAGTCACAATAAATACAGAACTGCACTGAACCACTGCCAGAAAAAACTGCAAACTCTGCCCTCCTCACCTAACTCAAATGTCTCATACCTCCAGGGAAGGGAACTCCTGCCAACACCATAATCTGTGTTTTCTGCAAAGTCATCACTGAATCTAATGTGTGGGACTGCAACAGATTACAGAAGAGATGAGAACATCATTAGCACAGCTATAAAAAGATGGAGAAATTATGTGGGGAGATGCACTCTGGTGAAAACATTTAAGCAAACTCGCATAGCTTGAAAAACACAGATGATGTCTGCAGCTTCACCTACTCTGCCTTTCCTTTCTCGTTTTAAGAAAGCCCCAGATTTTGTCCCACTAAAACAGAGCTTTATCTTAGTTAAACATTGGCGTGGCCTTTAGAAATAGTGAGCAGGAGTTGAGGACATTTTCCCATATTGTGAGAGGGAAGGAAGGACTGGGGCATTGCAGGGCTGGCACCTTCAGTGCAGCCTGGAAGACTTTCACTAAATAAACATTTCTTTTCCCAATCAAAACATTTGTTTGCATCAATTTTTTTCTTTCTTGTTCTTTCAGGTGTCAGTCTTGATAAATTTCTTTGCAGTTCTTAAAGAAAAACAATCCAGAAGTTGGTGGGGCTTTTAGAGAAGCTTAGTTCATTCATTTTCTGATGCCCTTCCTCATGGAGCAACTCTGGCAATGTGAAATTAATACTATCCTGCCTCTCCAAAGTCATCTCATGTTGGGCTGTTTGGACCTTTGTTTAAAAAAAAAAAGAAAGCAATTAAAAAAAAATTCTCTTGTTTTCAAATGTTAGATCATAACTGAATAATCTTAATCTCTCTGAAATGCCAGAACAGATCATCCGAGCTTCCAGAAGCTGTGACTATGTACCTTGGCATCCCACAGCCTTTGGAAAGGCAGTACTGGAGCAGCTCACTCACGTGAAATGTTCTTTTTAACAACACAGCCTAAGATGGAAATGGTGTTTACGAGCCAGAAAGCTCTCAGGAAAGCAGGCACAGGGGAGGTGTACGCTGAAGATGGAAGCCTCGCTGCATCCCCCGCTGCACCCCGCCATCCTGCGCCCATCCCGCGGCGCAGGTGCAGCGGTGTCGATCTGGTGCCCTCTGCTGATCGCTGCCTCAGCCCACCCGGAGCCACGGCCGGGCCCACCCCGCTGGCCGCCTGCCCGGCTGTTCGACGGTCCCGTGCATGACCCGGCGTCCGTCAAACCCAGGCGGGTGTGCCCGGGGAGCCGGACACACCGCGCTGCACCCACGGGCAGGCCGGGGTCACCCAGGGGTCCCGCACGCCTCCTCCCGTCCCGGTGCTGCCGAGCACACGCGGGTTGGAGCAGCCCGGTTCCCCCTCCTGCGACAGAGCGGCACCGGCCTCCTGCAGCTCCCCGAGGAGGAGCAGCCCCGAGTTGCTGCGGCGCTGCCCCTCTGCTGTTCCTGGCAGCGGCATGCTGGGGCTCGCTGCCGGGCTGAGCTGGAAGGAAGGCTCCGCAAGGACAGCCCTGCGGCCTGTGGGGACAGCTGTCCATCCAGGGCTCCAGCTGCGAGCTGAAATCCGGACCCCTTACTCACTGCTGGCACCCAGGGCGTGCATTAAGCATAACAAAACCCAAAAGCCATAAACCAACGTATTTTTAAGTTCTTACTCCGCCTAAGCATTCTAATGAGTATTCTATCTCCTGAGGTTAAGAAACCAAACTGCAAACTAATATTCACAGTATTAAATTGGCAACTTCTTCAGAGCTCACGATCTACCATGACTGGCCTCTCATTCTCAAGATCAAGTGGTTCCATTGCAAAGGTTCCTATTTGCCCTGACAATAAATAAATTTTTCAATATGTTTTATTTTATAAGTCCAGTTTGTCAAATGGGAAAAAAAGCCACTTACATTCCAAAAATAATAATTTTGACACTGACACAGTTAAATGTCGAAATTACTTCCTCAAGAGCTTCAAATACTGAAAATTGAATCCATACCCCATTCTGGTTGGAGGCTGTGAATGACTCCATGGTCAAAAATTAAAACCTCTCCCTTAAAATTAGGTTATCACAACAAATAATCATATTTCTAATTCTTTAGTACTTCAGGCGCTGCGTAATTTGAATTAACATCTGTTCTTCACACAGATTTTAGTCTAGGAATATATGTGCAAAGTGCATCTCTTTTTCTAACTCTCAGGTCAAGGATTCTACAACATCTTGGTTGTGGTTAAGAAAGGTATTCCGCGTGGATCTTTTGTCATATCAGTTAAAAAAAAACCCACAGCTTGTCAAACTGTCTTGACTATTGGTGGGAGTTAAAACTAAGATTCTAATACATTTAGGGGTTGCTTCTGTAACTACAAGTTTCAAATATGCAAGAGTATTGTATAACTATCTGTGATTCATAGCAAATATACAGCTTTCTATTAGAAATCTCACTCTGAACAAAACAGTGTTTACCTACCTACACTGCCCAAAAACACTGCCAGTGTGTGGAATTTCACAGATCATGAACTGCCAAGTGCTGTGCCAAGGAGAAAAACCCTTTGCAAAAAGGTATATGAGATTCATAGATCTGGTAGATAAAACTAAAACTAACACCCTGTGCTCCCCTTACTTTTTCCAGCTCCCACCCACGAGACACAGCTTAACCCACCAAACAAAGCTCATCAGCAATGTTTGATTCAGAGGTAGCTGCAGAAACGGCTCCATCAAACCATCACAACACAACTCCCAGCACTGGTTCGTTTGCTTGCTGCAAGCTGAATGCCACCCCCTGCCTTCCAGCAAGGGCAGGAGCTCGGCCTCAGCACCTGGAGAGGGACCCAGGCACAGGTCGGGCTCACACGTCCGGACTCATTTGATGAGTCAGTGGCCACACACTTACAATCCATCCATCACACATTTTGGGAAAAGCTGGGCCCAATGTGCCATCATTCAAATGTAAGATGATATTTTCGCCACCCAGTTTGTTGAAGAAAGGCTCTGGGATAAATGAAAGGTAAAATCCTTGGAAAAATAAACTCAAGTCTGTAAAATATTAGCCAATGTTTTCATAACTTTTCCAGCAACTATAGTTTCTAATAGATCAAGTGTGACTGTATAAAGCTGCATGGAGAAGTCTGAGCAACAGAGATGGACACATTACACCTTTCCCTGTAATGCACAGATATCACATCCTCCAAACTTGCTGAAAATAACTGCTTTGGTTATAATTTATATTCTATACACTTGAAGGTGAACCACAATGGGAAACTTAATATCAAGGTTTTCAGCTGTGTTATTTCAGGGAAGTTTATTCACTCCTGTAGCTGTGAAGGTATGGAACAAATGGATGTTGTTCCCACATTAAAGCAAATAAAAGCATCTTTTTCATAGTAGTGACTGAAATAAAGAGTTACAGCTGAAATATTTCTCAGGAAGTTCTCAGAGCACAGGTTCACTGTTCACTATATATTCACTGCAGAAATAATACATCTACAGCAACTACACTAAGTTATATGCCATTTGTGTTTACTTATCTCCTTTCCATAAATCACATTTCTCTTGCACCAAGAGAGTGTTTATTGTCTGCCTGCCTTGCACTGTTGCTATAGCTTCATCTTTTTCCTTCCCTTCCCGAGCTGGTATTTACGCTCTGCAGTGTTTCCCATTACTACTATAAATGTAGAACACATTTTTAACAAAAATAATTTAAATCAAAGAAGGATTCAATGACGAAAACTAAGACTGTCTGGATGGCCAAAAATATTAGCAACAACCAGGTCAGTCTCTCTCTATATTCAAAATTCACAGTTCCTTTTTCCTTCCCAGGTGTCCAGAGAGCTCTTCAGCTTGCAAGGAGCTCAAGGCAGGTAACATGAGGACTGAAGAGGCTTTTGCATGCAACCATCATTGTTAACAGAGGTGATTGTGTCTGAGTTCTTGAACAGATCCACAAACCATTATTCTAGAATTTAAATAACTCAGAATGTCTGTAATTTTAGAAACTCAGCATATCAATCTTAGCTTTCAATCCTGTTTACAGTGCTGAGGATGCGACAGGCCCTTGAATACTGTCACAAACACATGGGAGGTGACACAAAGCAGACCAACCACACATCTGACATGGTTTCACATCATGTTCTATACGTTACACCCTGATGAAGCTGAAAGAACCTCCCAAGAAACCCAACTCTTGGTCAGATTTTATATTCATTTCCACCTTTAGATAGATCAAAATGTTAAAACCTCTTCATTCATAATACACGCAGAACATGGCAAATACAAACTTTGGAAGAAAATGCTCATAAAGATATGCAAATTATTTTACCATTCCATCACTTGCAGTTTAGTCCATGAACTCTTCTTTCTGGCCAGCTGAAGAATGATTTATTGCTATTTAAACAGTTTCGCTAACTTAAAAATTCAGAATAGCACAGCCCAAAAGTGTGTCCAGCAGAGAAAAACTGGCACCAGTGACATCTGTCAGATGCCCCTGATGACAGAGAGTGACATCTAGCACCAGGCAGCCATCAGCCTGCCCTGGCTTCTCCTCCTCCCTGGTCAGGGGAAAAGCCGAAAGCAGAAACCACTTGGCTCTCCTCTCCTGCTACACAATCACTCAAGCAAACTTGATGCTCAGATGACATTCTAGCTAAGTACAATACACTGAAAACTACAATTTTTTCAGCCCTCCATAGTATCTGTAGAGTACACCAGGAATGCTGAGTCACTCACAAACTTTTCCCTCTTAGAAAAACCCCACATGTGCTAATTAATTAAACCCCACCTCAGTTAATTACAGAAGACCAAGCCAGGGAGCTGAACAAAGTCTGCTTGAAGGTCTTAATACTTTCTTAATATTTTAGGCAATTTTGCCTGGCTCCTTTTGTCTTAAAAGAATCTGAGAGGGAAGAAAAAAGAAACAAAAGACCTGCATTTTCTACTAGAAAAAAGTTTTGATTTTGTCTGGATAATAAGAATTTATAGTGTTGTTGAAAGGCCCTGGAGACAGTCCTGGAGACTGAAGCGATTTATTTACTGGTAGAACAAGCACAAACCATACGAGCACCTGCCCCTGGAGCCCAGTTAAAAGCCTCTTGGACCTGACCTGGAGAGACACCCACAGAGGTGAAACAGGGTGCCGTGCTGCCCATCCCACCGGGGATATTTGTTTTCCCTTTCTACATTATTTTTATTTTTATTTTTTTTTAAGAAAGAGAGAGAGTGTGTGGAAAGTAAGTTTTCCATCCAGCAACAGTTCAGAGAATCCTTCATAAATGTGATTTGAAATTCTGCCTGCTTTGAATGAAGCATCAGACCCCCTTGAGGTCACTGATGTGGATTTAGGTCTTTGTTACTAAGCAAACAGCTAAGTTTGGAACCTTCAAAAAAGTGGGGGAAAATAGGATATGAATGCAAACAGACAGCAAACCCAGAAATAACAGCCACATTCATGAACATAGGAGCTACTCTTTAGATTTATGGAGCGTGATGTACTAATATGTATAATGAAGCAGACAATCTAATGACTCAGAGTGCTAAAAAGGAGGGAAAATATAAATCCGCAGAAGTCACAAGATAGACTTGCAAGATTAATGGGGATAAGCCAAACATTCCAGATGTTCTAGTCCTGGGTTCTTGTCTCTATGCTACAGAAAATCACCTTTCCCAAGGAAAAAACACCATTTGTCTTTTAACCTGCACTTTGGTTCCCATTACCACTCATGAATAGTCAATTTTCATCTATCTGCTTTTTCTTCTACTTTTAATCAAAATGAAAGAGCAAATGTCCTTTGTATATAAAACATTTTAATAAGTGTCTCTGAAGACAAAGTACTATAGAGGCATCCATAATATGTAATTTATCAAGATGAAGCAAAACTATTATTTTTTTTTCCATAAACGCTGTTTAAATTATACAAAAATACTCGGAGCAGTTCTAAAGCTGCCACTGCCACCATTCTTCTTCTGCTGTAAAACCACATTAGCACAGCTAAGTACAAACCCTACTTACTGGACAAAATTTACTGTTCTAATTACTGGACCTGTTACAGCTAGTGGAAAATAAGAGTTATTGGTTTTTGCTCTGAAGAGGAAAGCTGTTCAACAACAAGGTAACAGTGGGATACAAGAGAGACCAGGAATCTGGTGAGTCTATAACTTGCTGTTACTATGGAAACCAAAGATTATAACAAAATATTCCCATTTTAATCACAATCCCTAGAGGACTGCCATCCCTAAACTGATTCTATTTTTAAATTCAAGATTTTTTAAATTTACTAATCCAACACCAGCCACCAAAAAAGTCACCTAGAAAGTCTCAAAGAGCCACACTTGTTCACATGTCCCCAGCACTGGGACTGAGTGGGAAGCATCAAGCAGCACAGTTCCACTTCACCTGTTGCAAACCCAGCACTCTCTGCCCCAAGACCCGGACTCCTGCATTTGAATATGCTAAATTCTGAGTTCCAGTGCTCAGAACCAAAGGACTGTGCTCTGTGCCAATACCAGGAATTCAAACTCTCAGAACACACTGTATCAGCTATGTCCAGGTTTTCTAAAGCCCCTTTTTTGGAAAGGGCTGAATAACACAGGGCAGAAAATGTGCACTCACACTGCAAGGTGCTGCAGCCCCCACACCTCAGCAGGATTTGCAAAGCAGAAGTGTTCAGAACATGAACTGAACACAGGACATGGCAACCTGGGAGATTAAAATGAAAGTAACAGCTTCAGCACTGAGTTTCAAGAGTTGCCTGCTTAGACTGGAATTTCCAGAAAGGGTGAAAATAAGTTCTTAATCACTGTCAAAACTACACTTTTATTTTAGACAGAAAGCTAAGAATTTGTTTGCATGGCCTGCACTACTCCTTCTAATTCAGCCTCTAGAAATCTCTGTGGCAAATCTGAAATTCTTCCCTGTCATGTTTGGTCCTTTTGCAATAGGAAAAAAAAAAAAAGTTAAAACTCTGAAGCTGAAGTAAGTTACGTGAAAAGGCTTTTTTACAGAAAGTCGGTGGCAAACAGGCTCATGTAGGAAGCAGGATCTCAGAAGTGCCTCCAATCTCACAGATCCGTGGCTGTGGTGAGCAGAGACTGGAGGGGCCTGACTGGTGCCAGAGACATCCTTGGCACAGGGCCCCTGAGGGGACACCAGCCCTTAATTTAAATGACTTAAATCTCAGACAAACCTTTAAGGAAAGGGCTTCATTTATTTTTTTCCTTTTGTACTCTATTTTTAAATTTGCAGTGGGAAGACAGCCTTGTTCTTTACTTTATTTTACTGACTCTCCCTTAACCAGGCAGAGCAAGAAGAGAGATCTCGGCGTGACCTGCCACCACATTCCTTGGGAGCAACAGCTTTCAACAAGCCCACGGAGTGATTTATTATCTAAGCACGTGTGGGGGCTGCCCAAGGATAGGGAGAGCTTTTCCTAACAAATTGCAGAAGACCAAGGGGCTTGGCAAAGCCACTGTGTCAGGTCAGCAGTGTGGCACCTCCACAGCAGTGGCGGCCACTGCCACACGAGGAGCAGCCTGTTGCAGCGGGGAGGATTGTGATTTTGGAGCTAATTATGCATGTGGTTACCACATTTGAGGCTCAGCTTCCCACATAGCGATCATTCACTGCTACAGAAAGTCACACGCCAGCTTTAGGTCTCCCATCTCTGTCTGCCCCAGTCAGATGGAATCCAGTGAGGATGCAGAGCCAAGAATGTGCAAACAGTGTGCCTGACTCTGCTTCCCATCCCTGCATTTCAGCAGAGATGCTGAGGGATAAACAACTGTGCTCTGAATCGAGGCCCATAACAAATATTTTACAAGTACATTGTTGTCCCTCTGTTAAAGAAAGCCCCAAATTCATTTCTAAAATCCTAAAAACACAAAATCCTGAATTGCGTTTTTCAGAGGAGAAGTTAAGAAGAAGTTTAATAAGTTAGCTTCCAAATAAAATAAAGAAACCAGCCTTTATTAAATTATATGGAAGGGGGTCAGAGATTAAAAATCCTCTGCCTCTCATTATTAGACTTGAGATGACAGATTCATTCCAGAGCACAGAAGGAAATATATTATCCCAAAACAGGATATGAAGTTCAGTCCCAGCAGATTAGTCTCTGTTAAGTAAATTTATTGTCTGATCTTTTAACTCTCCACCAAACTGCTGCCCAAGATTTTTTCCCTAACAGTATTAAAACCCCTTTCCTTCTGGTTCCTTTCCCTTCCCTCCACAGCCCTACCCCAGAGCTCCCCAAAATGCGTCCTCTGGTCTCGTTCCCATCAGGGCTCTGACGGTGCATGAACCTCACAGAGAAACAAGGGGGGGCAGGAGTAGGAGGGAAAAACTGCAGTCACCCTCTAATAAAAGCAGGCTGCGCTCTGAAGTGCTGGGCAGAAGAGAAAAGCAGGATAAATGTTTCCCTTGCTTTAGAGAGCAGCAGCAGCAGGCCTGGTGGTGCCTGTGTTTTGTGTGTGTGTGTGCGCTTGGTAACCACTCCGTAATTTGGATACAGGCACTGAGGGAAACCTTCAAAAGGGCCGTGCTCGCACTGGTACCTTCTGGGAAGAATTAAATGTACTGTGTGAGGTTAGAAGGCACATCAAACAAAGAGCAACTCTATCCCCGTTCTGTTTACCAAGGCAGAAGCAATCTTCCATACAATGATACATTTCTGTTTAGTCTGACTTTAGACTCCATGAAATTATTTGCAAAGACAGGGATTCCTAAAAAATTCCAGTAGAAAAAGGCACTCTTTCCCTCATCCTCCCTTTCATTCCCTTTAATTGCATGAAATTTAATTGTATAATTTAATTGAAAGAGCCACATTGTGACAAAACCAAGTAACAAGAAGTTATTTCTGAGTGCTGCAGCCAGAAATATTTCTATATGGGCTCTAAGGTGCTTCTGCCACCTAGGACAAACATTTCACAAGGACCACAGGTACAACATGCAATACCACTACTGCTTGGTTCACTCTGTTAGACTGCTTGTGTTTTCTTCCTCTAAAAGTAAATTATAAAAATAATCCTATCAGGTATTTAGCCTCAGCACTTTGCATGTTTTCATCTAGAAGAGCTGTGATGCACCATCTTTATGCATGGAAAAATTGCAGAGAGCTTGGTCTCACCAACAGAGTGTGCTGTCAGTTCGTTATTAGATTGAGGGCAACACCATTAACAGAGAAATTTTTTTATTATTTTATCTGGTGATCTATTGCAATTACCCTGTTCTATAATAAGATGTTTAAATAGCTATCTCCACTTAAAACAATTGATTTTTCACAGCATCTGCTGCAAAATGCCATTCTTGGCTCTGTCTTGCCTGGCTGATGATGCACAGTGCTGAGCTGCACAACTGTTTCTGTGCAAACCCGGCCCTTATTTACTTTGGGGGTTTTCTGTTTCTCTTTAGACTGCGTGGGGAAGGCATGGGAATCACAAACAACACATTTGGCAGCTCTTCACGTCACCGATGGTTAAAACAACCAGTCCTAGCCACAGAAGTATCCTTGTGTAGACTGTTTTCTCCTCAAACTGAATCATTCTAAGATGGTTACTTGCTCGACTTGGACCCTACCATTTCCTCTCATTGTATTCTCACTGTGTACAACACACAAATATTTATCACTGAAATTTATTTCTAAAGCAATCACTGTAGAATAAGCTCAGGACAAAAAGGATATTCAAGGAAAGAAACCTGCTCTATTTTCTGTATAGCTTTGGTTCTGTTTTAATCCAGAACTGCATTTTAATATTTCGAGAGATCCTGAACAGATTTGATGGTATCGCAGTGACAAAGCGTTCCTCAGATTCATTTTCAATGAACCCTTAACGCCACAGTCCAGCAAAACAAAGCTCTGCACTCATTGCACTTGAATGCAAACAAGACACACATAAAACAAACCCTGAAGGTCTCCAGCCAGGAGCCTGCATAACCCATTATACTTATATTCCAACTTCCCTTGCCTTGGAAATTCATTCTTCAAGCAATCACACATTTGTAAGTAACCAAAAATACATTTGTTTCTATTGATGTAAGGCACTCAGCAAGTGGCTCCCCCCTGGTCTGTGTGTTCACCACAGCTTCAAAAGCAGGCTCCAAGTCATCTGCTGAAAGAGTCAGTGGGGCTACAGAGTAAACTGATCTAGCAGACATCTATCTGTCCCTTGCTCCCGACGTGACACACACGAGACGCTTACATCTGCACAGAAATATTTATGGGCACGCACAGAAAAGGCTCTCACACACACACCCGGAGCGCTCCTGGCTGATCAGCTGAGCTGCTGCACCGAGATCCTCTTAGCATGGTTCTGACTGCCTCTGATAATCCTTGTGCTCAGGGGAATAGGCCACACAGGCTCTGTCCAAAGAAATTCATGGCTCTATCCAAGGAAATTCCTCCAGAGCACCAAAGGAATTGAACACATCCACTGTTGATGTAAATAAGATGACATTAACACAAATTTAAAGCAAGACACACAACAAGGATTTCTGGGGAAAGCACACTATGGGCAGGGTCCATCCCTGTCCAGATGTATCCAACAGCAGCACACAGTTTGCCCTGCTAGGCAAAAAGTCTGAAATACTTCTTTTTGTCAGTTTAAAGAGGAATACTAACACTCATCTACAAAAATTATATAAAAGGAAAAAGCAAATGAGGACAGCAGTCCTCTTGCTTGCCTGACTCCCTCTGCACCTCCCAGAACCAAGTCCCCCAGTCCTATTTCATGGCAGAACCTATGAAAAAAATCATTGTTTCCATTAAATGCGAGCAAATGAAACTAATTTGTCATTGAATCATAAATATTTGCTGAAACTGATCGCTTAATGCAAGGATTCTCAGATTCAGGGCAGGAGAACAAACACTAATGCTATTTAAGTAAAAATTCAGATGCACAACATTCTGTATTAAACACTGAACGATCACTCGCTCATGCAGGATAAACAGTGCATGATCACTGATACTTTTATGCTCTATTAAACTGTACTCTCCAATGAGCATTGCACCATGGTTCAGAGGTGGCCAGAAATATTAACATCTAAACTATGGAATGCTTTAGTCTAACCAACATGAAAGGTCTCCCTTGTGGGACTGGCTGCTTTCAAAGGTGATATTGATATCAGCAGTGTGAATGTTATCACTGAACCTCGCTGCTGGAATAACACCCAGCTCTTGGAGCCTTTTGAGGACCACCAAAACTCAAATGGTGTTTTCTGTACGACTGTCGCCCTCACCCAGAGCAAAAATGAACAAAAGAAAACAAAACAAACCCCCAGCAAACAAACCAAACCACAGCTCCAATGAAACTTCATTTTTAAATCTCTTATTCTACCCTTTTCTTTGGCAAAACTTGATTTTACTGCCTATTGCACCAGACTGCAACACACTGAGTAACAAAGTATTGTAAAAGTGCAATTACAGCAAAAGCATTCAAGGCGACTCATTAACACAGGAATGTGGCCTGAATATCACAAATTCTCACATCTCTCCATTTAATCCCACTGGAAATGATGAGTGTACAAACAAGTACAGAAATTCTTCAGTTATTTGCCTGCAGTAATTTGCTTCCTTGCACAATTAATCACTGAATTAGGTACCTGCTGGAATTCCAAGTGCCTGCTGTGTTCTAAGGGACACGAGGAGCGTGGTGTGAGGTTCACAGCCTGCACAGGGTCAAAGATGCCATTCCAGTGCTGTAATTCCAGTGCAATGCTCCTGCTAACGCTGGGCCTGTGCATTCCATACCCCGACTCGTCAGTCAGAGCAGATAACCATCGGGCACTGCAGCCATTCTTTAAACAACGTCTCACAAAACAGATGGAGACAACTTACGGAAAAAGTGAAAGATGGATTGGAAGCCTACTCCAAAAACAGTTATCATCCTGCTAGGTTTGGATTAGAAACTTGTATTTCATAATGAAAGCCAAACACGCTGAGAAGGCAAGACAGCAATTCTGCCTGAGAAGGACTGCTTCAGAAATCAGTTTCTGAGTTCAGAAATCAATTAGTTCAGAAACTAATTGAAATCCCAGTGCATTACAAACCCAGATTCACTGGCCATTCCTGTTTCTCTTCGAATTAAAATGTGTCATTTCAGGAGGGTCACAACAAAGCCAGCAAAGGAAAATGTAAGGAAATCTCTTCATACGATAAAAATGGAGTGACTAATGTAGATGACTCAGTTTAATTGCATGACTTTCAACTAAGTGTATTCACAGGGACAGAAATAACACTAAATTAAAAGGAGTATCTGGGAAAAATTATTTTGGATCACTAAAATACTTACACCAGAAAGAATGTCTGGATTTTTAGAGCAGTATCTCGTGCACAACTGCATCCAAAACCAGCAGAAATTTGGTTTATGTCTCCTCCCACTCATCACCCAGGGCCCTACAGCCACAGGGCAATCCAGGTTGGAAGGGAGGACTGGATGGCCCCTAGTCTAAAATGGGGCCAGCTCCAAGGTCAGACGTGGTTGCTCTTGGCTTTATCTGTGTGATCTTGAAACCCTCTGAGGTTGGAGACTGCACAGTCTGGGCACTCTGGGGTCCACAGTTCATCTGCCTTCATGGAAAACAAGCTCCACCTATATCCAGATATCAAGATGCAGGATGCAGCAGAGCCCCAGTGCATCCTGAAGATTATTCTGGTTCTGCAGCGAAATTCAGAAGCTGATTTTCCACTTACCATCCAACAGTATTTACTATGCTGTGTTACTCACAGAACTTCACTGTTATCTGTCTTCTGTAGAGGGGAAGAAAAGCAGCTCCTGTGAGTCTTCAGGTGCCAGATCTGAAGCAATTTGGGATGGAGAACAGTTGGTGTAGTAATAAGAGCTCAATTAGCACTAATTTGGGTCTACTTAACTTCTCAGAATGATTTAATAGAGAGTAGAAACCCCAGATCTGTTATCTCTGGCCGTCCCTGAGTATGTGAAAAAGAAACATCCATCATGTGGCCAAGAGATTTCAGTGCCATCAGGAATGGCAGAATTCCCTGATGAATGCCAGATTCTTCTCAGTCATTCAGAAACACACACGATTCTGCACTAGTACCAAGGAGAAGGAAAGGGAAGAAACCACCCTATGATTCCGTGAAATTCAGGAGTATGTGGTTATTGCCATAATATTATACATATATTTATAATTTTATTTCAAAGATACTGTATGTATATTTATATATAATAAGTATGATTAAACTCCATTTCAGTTTTCGTTCAAACTCTTTTGAGATGCTAAAATATCTGATATTATTCGAATGAATTATCAAGCAGCTCTATTTTTCCCCCTCTCAATAGTTACCAAAACTTGGAAACAGTCACCATTTCAGAAAGAATAATTAAAATAATTTGAATGCAGCAACATACTAGAAATCCACGACCATAAACTCACAATCCTCATAGCTATCGCGTTTGGCTGTGCGTACTGAAATGTAAAATAATGGAATTGTGAATGAGATCATAAATTCAGTAGCAAGTATAATTGCTAGTCCTCCAGAAAACTATTAGAGTGGTAAGTTGATTTTCTTGTCATTCCCATTCCGCATTAACCAAGAGAAAGAAAAAATAATATGCAATCAATGTAATGATTTTTGCAACAAGCATCTAATTGATTTTTCTGCCACTACTATAATTTACAAATAGTCCTGTAGTAATTGTTTGGTTTAACTGGATATATCAAAGAAGTGTTCTGATAGTGATATTAATTATGACACATTTTACCCTCAGAGAAATTATTTAAAGACAGACAACGTATTCCATAAATGAAACGCATCTGACAATGGAAAAACTAACATACACTAATAATACAATAGGAAAATAATGTCAATTAGTCTATCCTAATTTTTGATGTGACTCTGGCCTCACTGAAATTTCAGGGAGCATTAGCAGGCAGTACAAATCAAGCAGTTTATAGGTCAGCACACTTTCAGGAAACACACTTTCTTTCAGGTTTCGAGAAATTATTTTCCTTTGTAATGCAGGCATGCATAATCCTATGACTCTCCACCCATTTACTGCTCTTCCAAGAAAAGCCAAACGATTGTACCATCATTCATTCCTTACTGAGGTATTTGCACGAGCAGTTGGGGCAGCCCCTGCCTGCACCCAGCTCTGTAGGACACACTGAGAATAGATGACAAATATAGAAAACCCTGAAAGCAGCCAGCTCCTGTGTTCACTGCTTCCAGTCCAGCACTACCCCCACCAGCTCTGCTGCCCTGCTCCACAGACCTCCCAAGGGTCTGGTCCCTCCCAAGGGGGAGGTCTGTGGTTGTTCCTGAGGGAACAACTCGGTTCTCCCACTGCCATTTGCCATGTTCTGAAGGAGAGCTTTGTGCCTTGAGCCTAAAAATGAGCAGTGTTCATGGACAAAGGAAATTTCTCATCAGTGGCTGAAATACAGATCTTCAGAGAGACTTGGATCACTGCCCCTTGAAGGAATTCTTTTTCTTAACTGACGGAGAATTATTTATTAGTTCTGAACTGAAGCAATGAAATTTTAGGTCTTCATGCAGAAAAGTACTGGTGTCTGGTTTCTCTCAATATTTATTTAGTGAGGTTATTGCCACCACTGAAAGCAAAAAATGATACATTTCTGTAGGGTTTACCTCCTTTCTCTAGCACCTGGTGGTCTGGGACACAACATGGGCAATGCACCCTCTGATCAGCAGGGATGTCAAATGTTGGGGGCCACCTGTTAATTAGGAACATTCATCATTGCAGAGCTCCAGATCTCTCCCTCCTGGAGCCCCTATGGGTGGATCAAGCTTGCTCCTAATAAATGCAATCTTCTGCAAGGAAAGGACAGATGGTTTCTTTTCCATCAGAATCAGAAGCTGGTGATTATTTAGTTCTGCTCATTCTGTATTTCAAACCCCTCCGCTGCTGAGTCTCTGCTAGCACCTGAAGACACCTGAATCAGGTGCTCACAGTGTGGCTGGGGCAGGTGTATACATTCAAAAGACAGATTTAAACCGATACTTTTTCTCCAAAAATTCTTGAAATGGGGATAGTGAGGTGTTTATGCTCACATAAGAAGCTACAAAACAGAACCTGGTACTTGGTGCTGACCTGTACAACAACCAAGGAACTGCCTGCAAGTCCAACCAGTATTAATTACATGGGCAGGCTTTCTATCCTAGCTGGCCTCAGCCTTGCAGTTATATCATCTGTTATGTCAAGAACATCAACATCTTTCCAGTTTCACATTTCTCAACTTTCCAATTCAGCCAATAACATGAAAGAACATTGAATTTACCAAACAGCCGGGGCAATCCCAAGGAATAATGATGACTCTGAGCTGCAGGCTAACCTCAGAGATTCAGTTTTGTTTGTTTACCTTAAATGCATCTAAGATCCTTCTCTTGATACTTTACTATAAACAAATAACTTTTCCAACTGCATTATGTTTACACCCAAACCTTGACCCCTTGTAGCCCATGATAATTACAGTGCCCTATGATCATTACAGAACTACAATAATCGTAGTATTGCATCTTAACTTCTCAAAAGGGTAAGAAGTTTTCATCCAAGTGTGGACCACGTTTGTGGAAAACACCTGACAGAAAACACATCAGCTCTGAATGTTCCACAAGCTGTTTTTTTAAAAAGAACCCTGGGGTTCTGTGTTCCTTGTCCATTCCTTGGTACCCACTGGAGATTGCTGCACACACAGCCAGGCCAGAGCAACACTGATCCAAATGCTGCACCAGCAGCAATGCCACAGAATGTGAAATCACTATGGCAGAACAACTCTCATGGTTCAAATGACCCATTTTTTTTATATTTGCAACCACATTTTATTTTTCCTTTAGGAAAAAACATATAATTTAAAAAACATATTATTGAAAGAAACCATTTGGCAAACCACAGCTTTCCTGACTCAGTGTTGTTAAAACCCAGGCATTGAATGCCACACTTTTTTCAGACAGTGAGACAGATAAAAAATGCAAGAAAAGAATAAAAATTGTTTGTGAAAACAGCTCCACTTCTCTCAGGGAAAACCCTTCCAACACATCTGCCAGTCTACTTACAAGTAGATTTCATTCTCATCACAAGATGAGAATGAAATCTTCAGCTGGTGCAGAGAAAAACATTTTATGAGATTATTTTGCACAAATAAGATGTTTTCAGTGATTCTTGAACATAGGAAGGTGAAGAATCGTCCCTAATCCCACCTTGAGACCCAGCCTTCAGTTGCTTCAGCAGCAACAGCTGAGTGTGCTACAGGCAGTGCTCACCCTAAATGCTGTTTGGAAATCCTTGAGAAAATTACATGGATTCTGTAATGAAGTATTAGGATGTTACAACAATTTTTACTGACTGTTTCTTCCCAATAAGAACATACAATTTCCCTCTTTTTAGAAAAAAAAAAAGTCTCATCAATACAAAGAATTTATTTTGGCAAACATGGACTTTAAGCACAAGTTTTTCCTTTCATGCAGGAATAACTAACTTTGTTCTTTAATCAGTTCAGTAGAAAGTGAGTGTTACTGACTGACTGCAGCAGTTGACAAGTGAAATACAGTAAACAGGCCCATCAATAGAGGACAATCATTACAATTAAATTTTCCCAATATTTTCATGAAAATGTAACACAGGAGGGAAGGAAATGTTGTTGTTAAGAAGGAGGATTGCTGAAATAGTTATTGAACCAACAACTGTTTTCGTTTACTAAGCTAAATGACTCCTTCACATATGTTTTAACAAACTCTAGCTGCATGCTAATTACACCTATCTGGTTTGCATTACCCAGTTAGCATTTCTTCCATGCACACCAGCAGAGCGGGCCTTCGTTAATTCATAATACTTCATCCCCAAATACTAGTGAACACATCAAAAACCCATATTGAAAGTATTTGACATTTACCATTTCACTGCTCACTGAATGTCTAAGTGTCTCCATCTCCTCTACCTGATGAACAGCTAACTCAGCAGAGTCTAGACACGCTCACAGCAGCTGCAGTGATGAGAAGCTGCCCTCCAGCAATGCTCTGGGGTCCTCGTTCCCTTTGATAGCAGCATGGCACCACAAGTTATCCCACCATAGATCAACTCATTGTATTTATACAGTCTTTCCCTTTTCAAGCCAAAGTTAAATGAAGTTGAAGGCAGCATCTACAGGACAACCCATAGTCACAGCCTTAAAGGATTAGAAGAAGCCATTGTTTTCATGTCAGACATGTTTTTATAATACAGACCACGTCTATTCTTGTTATTTCATTTTCATCATCGCACCAGCTTTTCAGCAGTCAGCCGACCCTTTCCCACACCACAGTTTTAAAGGCTCATAAACATTATCTTTATTATATTAAGAGAGATTCAAAAATTGTAAAACAGATGTGAAGTCGCTGCTGCCAAGAGCCTACACAGTGTGATTCAATAGGATGTGGGTGCTGTAATGTGCTCAAGAAAAGTCATTCTAAAACGCCGAGTTCAACTTGCCAAACAATCATTTTCATCTAGGAAAACAAAAGCTTAAAATAAACTAAGAACTCCCATCTGCACAGGACTAAGAGTGATCCAATGACCTGACTGCAGACCCTGCACAAAGATGCTTCCACTGGCAGGATCTGCAGACAAAGGAGCAACAAAAAAACAAGGATGAATTTTTGTCTTTGCTCCTAAGGAAGCTGTATAGTGGAACAGCATCTACCAAATGTCTCCTGGTGAAGAGAGAACACACAAACCCCACCATTCCCTGCGTGTAGTAGCTACAAGTTGGCCAAATTTTCCCTTCAGCCCACTAGCAGGCTCGTGGGGGCTAGAATTCCTGCCAGGTACCTGCCAGCCACGAGCCCGCTGCAGCAGATCGGCTTTTCCCAGGCCACGTGCTGCTCACATTTCCCTGCCTCCCTCCCTGGTCTTTGTGGAAGCTCCTTCCTTCAGCATTCCTGCTCCTGGAGCACTCATGGCTCTTCCTCCTCACCATTTGGAGCTAAGTCAGTGCTTTTCCCACAACACAGAATTGATCCATGTGGCATCAGGATTTCTTTTTCCATGTCCTCTCAGCAGCCAGTGGCTTTCTAACTTTTCATGCAAAATCCCTGTGTGGTGATATCTGCAGGAATTTTTCTGCATGTGTCTCTTGGAATTAACCACATTCATCTGTAGGTGGTCAGCTTAATTTCTGAAACAGTCCAGAACTTTAATAAAACGAATACAGGGTAGTCTCAGGAAGCAGCCTTTCTCCAGATAAGGAAAAGGTTGGTCTTGGTTATTGGGTTGGGGGTTTTTTGTTTGCTTTTGTTCAAGACAATCCTGTGCACCTTCTTAGCAGAATCACAGAGTGGATGTTAGTAGACAGGGAATATATTCAGTGAGTGTCCAGGAGAACAGATGGTCGGCTCTGTGGAGCACCCTCCAGACACTCTGTGACACCAAAGGCAGCTTTTGTTTCTTATTTAAAACCAAAGTAAACAGCAACATAAAATATAACAAACTCACTGTGCAACCAGGGATGTGCCTGAAGCAAAATTTCCTGATTTCCCTGAAAACATGCATTTTGCTCTTTGGACTGAAGCCATCTCTTTTTCTGTTGGCTCTGCCCCCTCAGGGCCATGCACCATTCAGCTGAATAACTGTAAGGTTCTCACTTGCAGGCAAGTAGGAAGGAGTTTAATGAATCACAACATTTTGTTCATATTTTGCTTGGAGGAAGCATTTTCCACATTTTCTCCCTCTTAGTGGAGTTCAGAGAAATTCCACCCAAACTCGGTATAACTGCTTTATTGAGACCAAAAGTTCACTGTCAGATCCCAGGGCTTCCCTACCAACTGAAACCAAAGAGAAAAGGGGGCAGGGAAAATAAATGTTTCTGTGGAGTGAATTAACTAATGAGCTTGCTGAGGCTCACTCAGGTTCCTCCAGAGGCCTATGAAGAGCAAGGCTGCGAACGGTGCTCGTGCACATGGACAATCCCAGCTCACATGCTCTGGAATGCTCTCTCACCTATAAAAAAATTCCTTTGAAATTCCTTCCCAGCGACACAGGATTCACTGGAACTGCGAATCCCATTGCTGTTCAGTTGCAAAGGGAGAGGTTTGTGGGAGAGAACAGCAGTGAAGGACACAGCCCCTGCCAGCTGCTTTTGTCCTCTCAAGGAAAGGTTGGCAAACTGGAAATCCAAGCCTGGTTCCTCACATTGGTTGTTTTGAGCCCTGCATTGCTCCTCCTTGGTTCAAACGGGCTGGGGGGAGTGCTGGCATTCCGAGCTGTTCTGGCTATTTGAGATCATCATGGCCAGTGAGGAGCAGAACTCCAGTCTGAGCACTAAACTGGGAACTGCATTTATGGAAATGGCTTTACAAAACAAGATAATCCCTTCAGCAGTTAGGAGGTCCCTTAGTGTGGCTACAGCGAGCTGGAGAAAAGCCAAATGTAGCACAAATTCACTGAAGAACTGTACTAACCCTACTGAAACAGAATGGAAAGGATGCAGAGATGTGTGTGGCTTCAGATTTAGATATTTATTTTTTCCTAAAGAAATGTATTTGCTTATTGTACTTTCAAATTTTAATTAAAAGTTCAGAAATGGGGAGTTTTAAACAGAGGAAATTAGCTCGAAGGCATGTTAATTTGCCATGTAAAAGGGTCTTTTTTTAATCCCTAATTAAATATTTCTCCACACCTAAATCAGTTAGACATACAAATAAAAATGAAAACACAAATAATTTTCACAGAAATGCTATATGCAGCTCAAAGAAAAATAGGAAGTGACCAGTTCTACTTTTCCTTCATTTTTTCCTTCTCTAATGCTTTTCCACGCAGGCAACAGCTCCTGAACGCCCTGATGAACAATTTACTCCTCATTTCCAAAAGACATTAAAAATAATCCTAGGAGGTATTTGCTACCTTAGAAATAACTCTTCTTCCCAAAGTTACTGACATACTTTCAGAAAAAGATCTTACACTGAAGGAAAAGAAAGGACTATGACAGATGTATGTGGAAAAAATATAAAACCAAAGCTCAAGATGGGTGGAACAAAAGCTGCTGATGTTTACACATAATTTCTATATATATTTTTTTTAAACCATGAGAATAAAGAGCCTAAAAGAAGTAGAGAGGCTTCCAGGAAATTTGTGTTACTAGTAATTTTTTTCAAGCTTTTCTTAATAAAAGCACAGTAAGAGCAAATTACATTCAGTAGCAAAGAAGATTAAAATACCAACCCTTCTTTCGCATTTTTCCATCTTGCTTTTACCTCAACAGATCAAACAAACTACATTAAAAGCATTATGAAGTTACCCAACAAACAAAATGCATGAAAAAACATGTTACAAAGAAATACATTTTACACTTAGAAAACAGCTTAGCATATGAGTGGGGCAAAGGAAAATTTTTGCAATAAATTTGATGCAAAGAAAATTCACAAGTATAAACCAGTTTCATGTTATAAAAAATAATGAGATGAACAGACATCTCCAGCATGAGGCTCAGGTCTCAACTTCTTTTCCTGCTTGTGGATTGTTTTTTCCCCCCTTTACAAAACTTTCATTTTGTACCTGAAATTCATGATGTGGGTTTTATTAATTGCCAAAGCAATTAATAAAATTGCAAATAATTGCTTCTCCCCCCATTCTTGTGTCAGGGACCATAGACAGGTGTGCTGGCAGGGGCACTCAGTGTCACAGGGCACTCAAGTGTCACAGGGCTCTACTGTCACCCTCTAAAATCAGTTAAAAGTAATTATGTTTCATAGGAAAATGCAATCTTTGATTTTTTTTCTTCTTTTTAAGGAAATATTTTTAATTTAAATAAAAAGCTAACTCATCAGGAACTGGAAGTGTAAATTTGTTCTGGTTTTCATCGCAAATTACATTCTTCAGTTCCTTCATCCGTCCACAAAAGAAAATCCATGTTCAGAAACACAGGTTTCCTAGTCTGTCCCTCCTGAAATTTGTTCAACTTCAGAAGGAGTTGCAAACTGAGAAAAGTAAAATTACTACTCCTCTCTTCTCTGCAGGGATACAGGACAGCTGCAGATACCTGTGAATAACCAGGGCTGGCCATTGAATGCGTGTATTAGCAAGCCAGAATCAATTAAACCTTTTTCCAGCAGTTGTAGCATTTAAAAAGTAAATCCCGCGTGGCTTTAAGGAAAACCAAGCCTTTGGTAGAGCCCTGTCCTTGTTCTGGTCAGTTGAGAAGCCCGTCTCTACTCCAGCTGATGCTGTGTTCCGGGCTCGTTCCTGGTAGCGGTGGCCAGAACCTCGCCCCGCCTGCCCCAGCAGGGGGATGGCAGGGCAAGCCCGGCTTCCACAGAAACCAAAGCAAACTCCGGGCACAGCACGGCACAGGCAGCATTTCCTCAGCCAGGCAGGGGGAAGGAGAGCTTTATGAAAGGATGTGCCAGCCTGCCCAGCCGTCCTGCACACGCACCCAGGGGTGCCCGGCACGGGCAGGAGGTGGCTCTGCAGCACTGCACCGCAGCTGGGGAAATTCCCCTCCTCCTGCTCCGTTCCTCTCCCTCCCCATCCTCATTTTTCCTGCATCACGCTTTTATTAACTTCTTCACGGGTTTGTAATGTCTCTCATTCCGTGGCTCATCCCCAGCTGCTGTCACATCAGCCCCAGCTCACAGCACACGACAGGAGGAGGAGGAGGCCGAGCTCCCCGGCCCCGCTGCAGAGTCCTGTAGCAGGAAACGCTTACTGGCAGTGCTGGAGCTGGCTAATGCTGATTGACGAGCAATGACAGCTCTTGTCAAAGTCTGGCATGCATGGACACGCAACTAAAGTAGAGTGAGATTGGGCAAGCACAGCAGCAATCAGTATTTGGACATGAGTTATCAGATAATTCCATTTCCTGAGTTAGGGAGAATATATGAGTGTGTCCTGCAATCTGGCTTTAGCTAACAGGCACCATCTCTTACGTGAATTTAAATCTTTTGAAAGCTCCTTGAAATGTAACCAGAGATTGCACCAGAGGTTCAAGCCAGACAGGGCTTTTTCTGGATATTTTTAAACGATTTCTGGCATTGCTGTGCCATTGGTAGCAACAGCAAGCACAGAAATAGAAGCATCCAAGTAGATACAGGAAGAAAGCAGAAATGTTTCAAAGGATGAAAAAACACAACAGTAATGGGAGCCTTCCATGGAAACTAAATAACATCACATCAGGTGCAGGGCAGAGCCACCTCCAAGGGTGTGATCAGCAGCAGCTGCACACAGCCAGGCAGGGAACCCTCAAACAGAGCAACAGGTCCCCGTGAGCAGTGTGGCACCTGGGGAATTTCAGCACCAGAGCTGCTCTGCAGCACTGGCTGCAGCAGGCTCAAATGCAACGGCCTTGCAGGAACAGCAACAATGTGGCTTAGTGGATATTTTGTTTAACTTCAGAAGCAGAAACTGCAGAAATGTAAGAAAAAGAGCACCTTAAATTCTCAAAAGGAGTTCAAAGAGGCAGTCAAAGTCCTTACTGGGCAGCACAAAAACTATTTAAAGACGCTGCACTCAAGATTCAAGAAAATACCAGAAAGAACTTTGGAAGGACCAAGAGAAAGACATTGCTTTGGTTAAGGACACCCCGAGGAAAGGAAACATTTCACAAAAACACCAAAAGGTCCAAATGACGCAGGAAGGACTATACAGTCTGACAGGGTAAGTGCAAAACCACAACTAGGTGGGTGTATATGAGCCCCACAAAACCAACAGTTGCAAAAGAATTCACAGAAATCCTCGAAAGCAGTGGAATACTCATTTATCAAAAGCAAGAAGTGTTCCAGAAAGCCTAAAGAACCACGTGATAATCAAAGCATACATGTGGCTTTCAGAGATAATACCAGAATAAAACCAGAAAAAATTTCCATTGCATCCAGGCTCCTGCTGAAGGGAAGTTTTCATCCCAGGATACCTCTATGAAGAGAAGAAACAGCCTCCACACTGGAATGATGGAGTGTGGCCGGACTGTTGGGGATGGAGCAGGAGGAACTGACAGGGGACACAACAGAGGTGGCCGTGTGTGACACAGCTTGGTAAGGTACAAACATTCTCTGCTCCTTGCACAGAGAATGAGCTGCCAGCACACGAACCAGAGGCAGCAGGACAAAACAAACAGCAGGAACAGTTCTGCAAACACGGAGAAGCAGCGACACCTTCCAGAGGCAAAAGTTAACAGGGGTTCAAGCAGATACTACTGGGCAGACTGCTGGAAGAACTAGGCTGTATTATGATGCTTCTGGAATGAGTATTAGCTGTAAAGTCCAGGAGCCTGGGACTGAGAAAAGGCTGGGGGCCATCAGCACCCACAGGGACTGCTGGCACTGCATTCCTGCCTGCCCCTCACATGGATCTCCAGGCCCTACCACGACCACGGGCAGAGACACAGTTTGACAAACCACTGCTCTGCCCTGGTTTACACAACATTAATTAAGTTAAAACGGAGTGGCTGCTGCTGCTTTACAAAACTTGACTGGGAAACCTCTGAAGAGGGTCAAAAAAATCTATGTTAAAGTGCCTGAAGCCTTGTCTATCTGCTCTGAAACATTTAGCTGGCAAAGTGCTGACAAAGACTGCCCTACATTACATTCCTCATCAAAGCTGGACAGAACTATCACTTCAGTGTTCCTGTGATCTTGCTCCATTACAGTGAATAGCAGAAAACAGAGCAAAGGTAGTCTTCATCCCAAGCCAACTAATCCAGCACAAACTTTAAATCTGTGGTTGCACAGACACACCGCACACTTCTCCATCTTCGGCTCTTAATAAAACCCTAGCAGGGCTAACCAAATACGGAGAGGAGATTCAGGAAAAAAACTCAAAAATTAATTCTCACTTGATCAGAGTTCTGTGGCACCTCACTGTATCCACACTGTGACTCTTGGTACAGATCCAGCAGTGCAGTCCAAGTTCATACACATTACACACACCGTATGAAGCCTCAGCCCAGCTCAGACCTTCAAGTACAAACAGAGCTGCCACCCGCAATCCTCTGATGCCCTCAGCAGTGTCTTCCCACCACATTTAAAGGCAAACAGGAGGAGGGACATCGACTCAAAGTTATGGTAAAAGAAGGAGATTCACCAAGTCAGCAAGCAGGGCAATATCTCATAGAGAACACATCAAATTCTGTGCACAGAAAATGGTAAGACTGGCAAAGAATATGATTTAGTAGCCAGGTTTACATTCTTTTTAATACCATCTGTGTTCCTCAGTTGCAAATGAAAATCCTGTCCAGGGAAAACATGAAATACAGAAACGTAGGTAAAGTTGAAAGATTCTGGGAAGAAGAAACCAAAAATTGTGGTGACAAAAGGTTCAGCCAAGTAAAGCAGATTTTAAGTCCAAGGGAAGGAGATTTAGCTTGACTATGCTTGAGATACTTAGAACAACTGGCACTGATGAGACTTAACTGAAAAGCATTTGTTGAATTTTATATTTGACTTCAGAAAAAAGTTTTCAAGAAATTTTTATAAATCTGTTACGAGCTGGCTCAACAGGTAATTTGTCATACTGAAAAAAAGAACCAAAACCCAAGAAACCAAACTTCCTTTTTACAACAACAAGCTGACCTCAGTCAACCCAATCCAGCTGGCTGGATTTTGACTGACAATATGATTTGAATGACATATCCCTGTCGGTTTTAGTACCCAGAATTGCCAAATTATTCTATTTCCAAAATAGCACTACTAATACTTGAGTTTCACTGCCCAAAATGGAAAAGCAAAATGACGACACAGAAATATTTTACTGCTGTGAATGAGGACTGTGAGTTTTGGAAGCATTTCCTCTCCTGTATAAACCAGCCTGGCGTGTTCTCCCTTCCCTGCAACTCATTTTTTTCCAAGCCATGCATGTAGCAGAGGTGACACCATTTCTCTGTAGACACCCTCGCAGCAGCCAGTGATTCAGGCGCAAATCAATCAGCAACTCATCTTACGAGTCAATACGTACAAAAAGCACCGTGAAGCACAGGAAAATGCAGAACTGCCAAACAGCCATGAGGTACACGAGAACCATGTGTGCCATTTAGTGCTCATTCCTCCTTTCTTTTGCAGTTTAATTCCCTGAGTTGTATGAATTGCATCAAAGGAAGTGCCAGAAACCTTACCCGCCTTCTAGGCAAAGAACATGGAAAAATAATAACACATATATATTTTTTCTACAGACACTATTAAATGCCCAAATCATGATCCAGTGTTTTCCACAGATCATCTTGAAACCATTTCATCATTCCAAAGCAGAAGCATAATCTTTGTGCCACTTGCAAAGATTTAGGAAATGTTAGGAGAGAACATTTGTTTGATTTCCATTCAGAGGGGACTTACACCACGGCTGTGTGTTCAGTGCACACCAATTTGCACATTAACATACGGTGACTACAGAGAAAACAAGGAAAACTGAAAAGCTGCCTGGATCTCTTCTCCTGCTCTCATGTTTTGCTGCTGAGAAAATCGCTGGGTCTGGCTTTGGGCCTGGCAATGGCAAATTCATCAAAGGAACGACAAAGATGCTGGAGTAGAGCGACACTAATAGGGGAACCCCTAAGGCCTCTTGCCAGATACAACAGCAGTAAATATGAAGAGTTTAATATTCCAGAAATATGCCGAGTTTACAACCTGTAAATAGCCAATACCTTGCCAGCCCCAGCCCTGCCATCTCCCTGGAAGGTGCTTCCAGTGCAGGCATCACATCACACGCCCGGGGAGATTTCTCAGTCAAAAAGCCACAGCAGCCTCTAACCACTCCTGGTTTTAACAAAACTGCTGATTACAAACGTCACTAGGACTGACTCCTTTCTGCACTGAAAAATTTCCTTTTTCTCATGCCTTTCTTTCTTCTACGCAATACCTATATCATGCTACTTTGAGCATAGCCTTGGTATTAAGGCCGTCACCAATAAGAGCTCAAATTATGGCCTATAATAACCTTTCATTCAGGCCATGACTGTAGAAAAATACAATTTTTTACTTAGTAACTGACACAACTGAGGGAAAAACCAAAACTATTTGTGTTTTCCCAGTGGTATTAAGCGTCCTAGCTCGTATTTTTAGATTATTGCCGTTATAGCACAGGAGCACTTGGGTAACATTAATATTTGCTTCCAGACATTTAAAAGATACTTTCATTACTTTTCTAGTAGGAATACAAACATCATATAAAACCATGGGACAAAAATATTTAATATGTTATGTAGTCACTGGTGCAGAAACATGACCAATAATGCGAGAACAGCAGAGATGGATCTCTTTCCATACATTTAAGCATTCCAGGTTCAGGAAGAGCCCTAATCATAATCCTGTAAAGCTGTAGGAGCACAAAAGTGAGATTAGAAAGGCTGTCTACAAACTGGTTTTACATTTTGGTCTAAAATAGACTGAGATATCTGCCATAAAAACAGTAACCATCAATTAGATTTACCACAAATGTCAAACATATGTTTAAGCCAAACCAAATCCTATCGCAACTGTGTTAAAACTTGGGAGCAAACCAGTCCAATTGCATGTAAAACTTCATTCACACAACGCGTGATGCTTGCCTGAAGGAGCTCAGTAAATGACTAGGAACAGTTTATAGCAAGTTAATGGGAAGCATAACAAATTCTCCCAATCCCAGCTCTAAAGGCCGTCCCCACAGAGGGACTTTAACAATCCGTGTTTTCTCAGGCAGAACCTGGGTGTGCTGGTGCCCTGGTGCTTGCGTGGCTTTTGCACTGGTTTCTGTCCGTGCATTTGGCAGAAATGCAGGACAGCTCATGAAGAGCAGCACTGTCAACCCAGAACACAAAAGTGGGTTTATCCTGGGACACGGTGGTGTTGTTAAACCCACTCGCACATCGTGGCTGGGAGCCCACGTACAGCCAAATTTTACCTGTGCTTTCACTCTCTGCCACTCTGAGTTTCCTCTGTGGAAAAAAATGAACTATGCAGGTGATGTGTTATTCCAACCTAAAGCTATTGCAAAAATGGCTGACAAAAATCCATAAGGATTTTAATGCGTTATTTGTGATAAAAGTTTGAAAGTTGCAAGTCCTCAGCATCGGCTGCTTATTTTCCTTCTTTTAGGAAGCATTAGAAATATCTGGTTTCCATACCATTCCCACTGCAAACCAACTATTTTCTCAGTGCCATATCCAACATTCCTCACAGCTTTTGAGGATTAAGTCACTTTTACTCTTTATCCCACACATGAAAAATAAAACCAAAATTAGCATAACAAGCTAAGAAATCTATATTTTAGATAAAGCCTTATGAATGATGCACAGAAAAAATAAAGTGCAAAATAAATTTCAATAATACATTAAAATTACATTTAAATGTTCTGGTAATTTCACATTCATGCTTAGCAAAACATTTCTCCATACTCTTCCAGTCCTGTCTTGGAAACAGTTGTAGTCTAAGAATCTCCGAAGTCCCACAGATGGGGACTTGGTTTTGTGTATTATTTATCAAAGATAATAATAGTCAGCTAATTGTTCAACAGTATCAAACACAAAACTGAAAAATTATTAGTTAGAACTCTTAAGAAAAAAATTCTAATTTTGGTTTTATACCACCTTGTTCACCAATTTTTTTTCAACCTTGGCATTTGTAAGAGTTCAGGTTTTCAAGCTTCTTGCATCCATTAGAGCGTTACAGCTTCTTCTTCTCTTCCAAAGGAAAGCTTTATTCATAAGTAATGATTTAATGCTAGGGACAAGAATTTTATGAGAGTTACTTCAATGAGATTAGAATTTATATCATGGGATGGCTTTTAGCACTAGTTATCCCCTTCGGCTCTAGTGCAGAGAGAGTTGTGGCTAAAGCTCGTGGAGCTGGTACCTGTCCCACAGCCAGAATCGGCAGCAGGATGGATTGGGGACCACAGGGACACAGTCCCTCAGCACTTGTGAGCACCGGCTCGGTGAGAAGGTTGGTGGTTGCTCTACTCCAGCATCTTTGTCGTTCCTTTGATGAATTTGCCATTGCCAGTGAGAACTGGTTGGGTTCTGCCCTTTCTTTTTTCCTTCTGGGGCCAAGAATGGAAGATAAGATGTCTCTGCTGCATTCCTGGCAAGCTAAGGGTGATTCCGTCTGAAATCAAGGTATGGGTCTGTGACATCTGCCTGTATTGTGGGACTGCTCACATTAGGAACTGTGACTCTGCTTTTGTTACTCAGTATCACAGACACTTTCTCTGTTTTTAGCTGGACATAGTTACAACTTTACAGTGAACTACACTACAGTGTAGTTCTATAAGTTCTATAAGACTGTTTCAACCACACACAAACCTAGGAGGTTAACATGGGATTCTGCAGTTCTAACGGCTCATTAATGTGATTATCAGGGTACCAGCCACGTCTTGCAGCTTAGCACTTACGGTTTACTATTAAAAAGCTGCAAAAAGTATTAATAAAAGAAAGAAAAAAACCACCTCAGAGCACATTAATTCAGAGAGACTGCCTGTTGCTAATAATACTCAAATACCTCATCTAGTGTTTTGCTGTTATTATTCTAAAACCCATACTCCAGAAGCAAACACGAACTACATTTCACATAAACAGCATTTGCCAGCTGAAGGCCTCAAGAACAGGCTGCACAGGAGATAATTAACCAGATACTGCCAAAAAGATACTGAAGATGATACTGCCATGAAAAACCAACTTGGCAGCTGGAAGACACCTGTGCTTCAGCTGGGATACTGTAATGATGCTATTGAGCAACGTGCACTCACTGCTGTGTCAGTGTGACCGCTGGGGACCTACAGCACAGTCACTGCTCGTCTGTGGTTATCAAGTCCAGTTTGGGAGGGCTGACTTCAAAAGGAAATCACACACAGATTCTTGTTTCTCTCTTATCTGAGGAAGAAAGGCTGCTGGCCTTTCCCACCACCGAACTGAGCAACCTGCTCAGAAATGGGAAGGAAAAAACCCTGTGATCAACAGAGGAGCACGTGGAAGAATAGCTTAAGCCAATTCCTGACCTTTGCCTGCTGTGGGTGAGGGATAACACATTTTCACTGCAACAACTGTCTGAACCACGAGCACATTACTCAGCTCGAAGCCAGTTGTGTGCTGCCAGAGTCAATTCAGGTTACACGTGTTGCTCCAGCACTGAGAGAACACAGGCTCGAAACGTTCCAGATGAAACAAAGCCTTCTTGTACAGAGAGAGTTTGATGTGAGCATTGGGAGACAGGGAGAAAACAACACCCTTCCTCATAAATCAGGGAACCTAACTTTTGGAAATTGCCTCTGCTTTGAAAGGGATCACCAGCTCCACAGATTTGTTGCCATATGCTCAGTGAGTCACTGATCTCTTGAATAAGGCAAAGGACCTATTGGAAGCAGGCAAAGAAAGGAACAGGAAATGTAATATCATTTTTCTCTCTCTACACTCATATTGAAACCTTTTCTTTTTGCTGATGAGACTAAGGTTTCAAATTTAACAATGACCATTTTTCACTAGGACATCTGAAGAACACTAAATCTTCATCACGATCACTGTTGTCAAAGAAATTACCAACAAATGAAAGAGAGATTCTCTTCTTCCAAATGTGATTGCATCTGATTACTGCAAAGACTAACACTGTGCAAGCAATCAGATTCACATAGGCCACTACACAGCATTTATAGCATGGCCCAAAACTAACCTACCATCATCTACAAACTTTCAGTCTTCACACCTCGGAAAAAGAGGAAAAAGGCACTAAAACTGGCTTGTCTAGAAGGGTATAAAGAGGCCCCCAGGGGGTTGTCTGTCCCATGCTACTACCTGGGCAATGGCCCTGGGCAATGACATAACACGGAAGCCTTGGCTCAGATGTGCTACAGGTCAAAGGAGGTAGAAAGCATTCATGCAGAAAAGAAGAAGGGCTCAGCACTGGGATTAATACTTAGATTCTCAAAATTTAAGAAAAAGAGCAAACCAGCTGATGGAAGTGTCTTGGGACACTGCTACACACAGCTCCCCTGCCTGCAGGGGCTGAGTGTGGGCACAAGGACGGGGTCCCCAGCCCAGCTTCACCTCGGCACGGCCAGAGGAATTATTGACACCCTGGTGATGGGGCTGGAGAGCCGAGGCTTTGCACACCCTGGGGATGGGGCTGGAGAGCTGAGGCTCTGCACACCCTGGTGATGGGGCTGGACAGCCGAGGCTTTGCACACCCTGGGGACAGGGCTGGACAGCCAAAACACACTGCTGGCCCGAGGGTGCTCTCCAGCCTGTGAGCCACTGCACGCAAAAGCAGCTCCATAAATCACCACCTGCCCGTTAACTTGGAGGGTTAAATGGTTTAAACTTAAATGGTTTAATGGTCTAAGAGCAAAGCTGTTGCTTGCCATCACTGCCATTTCAGACATCGCATTCTGAAGTCATTTAAGGCAGTAGATGTACTCCTTTCTAGAAACTTCACAGTGCATATCTTCATTTAAGACTGAAAGGTTAATTTATTTGCCAGAACTTCTGCCTTAAAAAAACCTAAAAATAATCTCCTCAGCAGAAATGCTTTGAGACGACTTAAAAACCACATAAGGAAAGAAGTGCACTGCTCATGAACTGCCATTGCCTGTATGTGTTCCATAGATGCCTCCATTAAAGCATCCAGACTCACCTGGCTGTGGCAACAAAGTCTTGGAGAATATTTAGAAAAATATTTCCCTGAAGGCACAGGTGCAAATAGCCAAAACAAAGGGCTGCAACCTAAATGTTTAATAAATACAAAGCCACAGAAAAGGAGACTTCACTCACGATATTTTTTTCTGTCGATTTGACGAAGGAGAATAAACAAAAAACCCTTTTAATATTTAAGAATCAAATGCTGAATCATTCAGAAAATGAACAGCAATTTACAGGATAAACTTATAAGTCACACAGATATTCTGATTTTGCATCAAGTAAAGTGAGGGCTGGTTTTGGTAATATGGATTCCTCTCATGATTTCTATTTCCTCTGCATTTTCTTTTCCCAATCTTGCTTAATGAAATTTTACATACTGAAAACTTCTAAACTGATTTTTAACCCAAAAGAATATGAATCTTTAAAGCTGATGTGAGATGAAAACCGCTCACCTACTCCCATAAGTGAAAGAAGGAGGAAACAAACACCACTTAGAGAAATAACATTCCTTTAGCATTAATTATTTACTTTTGGCAGTCTAGGAGCCTTGCACACTGAACTGCAGTGAAAGGTGTTCTTAATTACTGACTAGACAACGAAATATTCTCATTGACAAGAATAAAATCCAATACTTACCATTAGATATTTGTGTTGCAATGTTAAAACTGGTTTGGTTTTATGCAGGTTATACATTCTTTGGTGGTTTGGTGGGGTTTTTTTGGGGGGAGGTGGTGGGTTTTTTGGGTTTGGGTTTTTTTGGGGGTTTTTTTGGTTGTTTTTGTGCTTTTCTCCCTCCTTTTTTCCCCTTCACAATTCTGGACTTTTAAAATTTGTTACTTCGGTTTGGGGTTTCTGCTTTGACTGACCAGTGTCCCTTGTTTGCTCATTGGTCCCACCCTCGTGAGGGCTCCTGGGGGCTTTAGGGCAGCCCCACAACCACTCCTCTGCCCCAGACCTGTGCATGCTGCTGGTGAGGGCTCACCCCCTTCCCATGGGGGACAAACTCTGCTCTTCCCTTTCTCCCCCCTGCTTAATGAGAACCCTCTAGTCACCCACCCCCACACAAGCTGCCCTCCTAATTAATTCCTCTGGCATCACAGTTCTGCCTCTCCTGGCAGATTTCATGCTGAAGAATGAAGCAGTAGCAGCCCTACACCTCATGTAGGCCAAGAGGAGCTGAGTTCTTCCCTCCATTTGAAACCTTCTTGATCACGTGGACTTGAAACCAGGACATTTATAATTTAGGAAACCTGGAATCTGGGGATGCTACACAAAGCTCAGTGTTCTACTGTGCGAGGCTGGTGAGTGAAGCAGAAACAAAAAGAAACCTCAAAGTCACAAGATCCCTAGAATGTCTTTATTCCTTGTTGTTTCTGGAAAGAGCATAACTTGTTGGACTATTTTTGGTTCATCATCTTTTTCTGTGCCACGGACACCCGCTAAGAGGCAACAAGCTCGGTGGGTTGACAAGCCCCTAAGTCAAAATGCTGACACTGATTTATGAGGCAGCAAGCCCTGCAGAGAGTCAGACTGTCCCCTCGTGAATTTTCTCTTAAGCCATGGAAAAATATAATTATAAGGAATATATGTTAGTAGGAAACCGTGGCCTGATGGTTCAGTTATTGCTTTTACTACAGCATGCTACCAGAGCACACCATCATATGTTAACATTTCAGCAAGAGAATCAAAGTCACGTGACAAGTCTTATTTATACATCCTAATTACGCAATTAATAATCTTGATAGAACTGTTTTAGCAATCACAGCAGATATTTGCCATTTGCACACCAGGGAACCACACAGAGAAATCTGTAATCCTGTAGGAAGCAGAAAACACCTTTCCCCTTTGTAAGGAAAATATGGTGATGTGCGTTAAGACCATCTCGTGTGGCCTGTGCAGGAGGTGGCTCCAGTAAAAACAACACAGCAGCTTCACATCCCCTTACAGCCAGTGCCGACCTCAGCTCCACGGGAAGTGCCTGGTGCTCCTCCACAGCTCCCTCGTCAGGGCTTTTACTGACTGGTCTCAAAAACGTGAACATACAAAAAGGCACAACCTTCTATTTTTAAATGTTGCTTGAAGCTCGGTTTGAACATCAGATGGAAGAACACAGTGAGCTCAGTAAGCAAAAAGGGCAATTGCAACTACACTGCTTATGAAAATCAGCTGCTGACTTCAGTTATTGATAGGCAAGAAACCACTTTGTGCCCAGATGAGAATAAATGTTGACACAGCAATGAAATTTTACCTGTGTATTACACAAACATAACCTCCAGCATAGGAGATATAAAGCTCAAAGTAATCTGACCTTAGCAAAGGTCAGCAGGTAATAACCTCACACTGGAGTGAGAAGAGCTGCAGCTGGAAGCCAAGGCAGCAACAGCTAACTTTTACAAGAGCCATAACAAAACCTGAGTATTCTTTAAGTAAAGAGTTCATTAAAATCAATGTCAGCAACACAAGAGGCAGCTGAAAATTCCTTTCTGTGGGTTATTTTTAAGCTCAAGGTATCTGCAAGATGCACTGAACCAAGCAGTGGCACCTGATTCAAATTTGCTTTAAAATATTTTCTCTTGGTATAAAGGTCAGCAGCAGAACAACACAAAGCTGCTCCTGGCAGCTGTATTTTCCAGAGGCTTTGCACTCTCAGGTAGCATGGTCTAGTCACTGGTGTGCATGTGATCCTCAAATCTGCGAGGGCTGTACTGATAGAGCCCATGAAAGTATTATTTTAGGTACACTGCTGGATTGCACAGGGATATTAAGATAATTCTGTTTAGTGAAATGACATTAAATTATCTAAATAATTATACACTCTTCCATTGATTCTCAATTGATAGGTCCTGAAATTTCCTACCACGGAAACAATTTGGTTGACCAAAGGACACTCCAGGTAGTAATTTTGCAGCATCTTAATTTAATGTAAAGTCAAAATGATTAAGCAGCAGAGGAGACTGGAGGCAAGTGCCAGTTAATCACTAATTTGAGAAGAGCAAAATCACAAGCAACCACACCAAAATCAAAAAAGCATGTTCATATGTGTACTGGCAGAAGAAATTGTCCTACCATACATCAGTTACATTTTGTGATGGGAAATAATTTTAGATGCTACACAGTTTTAGATATCATAATTTAAAAAAAAAAAATATTTCAAGTACCATAAGGACTGATTAAAGACATATAAGAATCTCAGAGAAGAGAAATACCAGATTTCCAATAATAAATAAAAACTAACGAGATCCAATCCAAGGCAGATTCTGAGGAACAACTTGCTAAAAGTACAAAAAGTACTACTACATTTGTTTTCATAGATTTCAAAAGCAAGAAAACTGCCATAGAGTAGCGCAGAGGGGCAAAAAGATGATAAAAATGCAACAGATATGTCCCTGAGACTTAAGGCCACAGGAGAAATGTGGAAGTAATTACACTGGAGTTCAATAAGTTTCCACTCTGAAGCTTTCCCTTAAATCACGTGGGAGCCAGAGGGAATGTCAGAAATGAAAAGGCAGGGGAAGAGGCTTTACAACGCTGATAAAAATCACAGAAAGATCACCTGCAACAGGTGTCACTCGAAGAGCAGCTCTGACTCAGAGTGACAAATACTTTGGCTTTTTTTTTTGTTGTGCTACCTCAGGATAAGCTTCCCATGTTACTCTACCCAGTTGCTTTTAGCTCTTTAAAACAAGCACAGCATTTCTGCATTGACAGCTACAGAGCTCGACTGACTTCAGCAGGAAACAGACAGAAGGTGACAAGGCAAAGACAATTTTCAGAAGCAAATCAAAGGAGAAAAGGAAATAGACTCGTGAAATCTTGATATTTTATTTGCTTTAATATGAATCAGCATTAAGACATACATTGACCTAATACAGTGAAAACCTGCTGGCATGGTGTCTATTGAATTCAGGCTTACCACAAAATAAGAAAATGTATTTGAAGTAGCCAGTAAGTCTATTATTCAGGGTGACCTTGCTGTGACAGTGTGTTTTAATTTCTGAAAAGCTTTTTGCAAAGTCCTTCACCAGAGACACTTACAAAGACGAAGCAGTCATAGGATAAAAGGAAAGGGTCTCTGTGTGCATTAACAATATTAAAAAGCAAGGCTCAGAAGCTGGGAATAAATGGGCAGTTTCCCACTGAAGGGGAAACGGTGGTTCCAGAGGCACTGGTGCTGGTCAGCGTGTCCAAGGAATGGAGTACGTGAGACAACAAGTTTGGTGGATGATTCAGATTTTTTTCAATGCTGTAAAAACAAGTGAATTGCTCAGGGCAGCAGGAAGCCTCCTTGTACACAGGGACTATGATAAAGTGGAAAGTGCCTCTATCAAAGTTGAGAAGCTCAGTGTGACACAACTCCAAACCCAAGAAAACGACAAGAGATCTCATGAAATGTGGAATGCTCTCTGAGCAAGGACAGAGCCAGCTATGGACCTCCAGCCTGGGGAAGTTGGACAGCAGATACTTTGAGATTGCATGAAATACTGAGCAGAAAACAAGAACTATTTTTTACTGCTTCTCACGTGTGGAGAATTAGAATACATCAAATAAAATCACCAGTGCATCTAAACAAAAAAGAAGGGCTTTTTGATATAGCACATAGCAGCATAAAACTTCTTGCTAGAAGACCATGTGGGGAAAAAAAAAATTATACTTGGTCTCAAAACCAGGATGCAAATATTTGTGGGGAAAAAAAGTACACAGATGGAAATCAAAACCCAGACCAAACTAAACCAATGAAACTTGCAGCTCCTGGTTGTGTGTGTGGAATGCCTTCAGTATCGTGTCTGTGGGTGCCAGCAGAGCCCCAGGCAGGTGTAAACAGAGCTCGTGTGCCCCATCCTGACACACCAAACACCTCTGGTCTGACCAGTCGGACAATGCTCCCAGCTCTGTTTGCTCAATAAAGCCTTACCCACACAAATCACCCCCGACAGCAGTACTTTAACAGGATCAATTCAGCAAAACAAAATAAAGTTCAAATCACTTGCTGATTACTGCACACTTTGAACAATAATTAAGGTTAATACTTCAAAGTCAGCACTCTTAAACAGATTCTATAAGTTTGTGTGTGTTTTAAATGCTTTATTCTTTGAAAGAGCTAGTCTTGAGATGCCATAATAATTTTATTAACAAACCAAAATACATGAAGATTTAACCAAGCTAACAACTTTTCTGCCTATATTTTGTACGTAACTCAAAGTAAGGACAAATCTCTATGATTTTTCTTACTTGCACATCACCTACACAGTGAATCTACAAGCGGAAGAAATGTATAGCAGGGGGACTTCACATGCAAATTTTTTTTGGTGGAATGAGTTATCCTAAATATTCTGGAGCTGAATAAAACATAGCTTCAGGGTTGAACTGTGAACCAAAGGAGACTCACTTCCAGCTGAAGGTCACATGGGGCAGATGTTGTTACACCTGGGAAGCTCACATAAATCTCATCATGTGGAAGAAAATGAAAATAAATTATTTTCCTATCAGTTTTTATTACAGCACCATTCTGATCTCTTGGATCTGAGGTGCAAAGCTATCCATCGTCACTGTAGCTTAAAAATTGCAAATTATATACCAGGACTCCGAGCAGCCAAAGATAAAAAGAGAGACGAAGATGATATTCAGATGGCAAAGGACTAATATATCACAAGTGAAAAGCAAGGCAGAACAAAGGCCCACAAGGAAGGCATTTGAGGGACTTGTAAGGGAACGACACCCGCACAGGTCAGTGTGACAGGAAGGGCTTTAGCACCTCGGCAGACGGCGGCAGACGTGTTCATCAGGAAACACAACAAGGAATAATTTAAGGGGCAGATGTGGAGGAGCGAAAATGAAGGGCTCTGTAGGTGTTCACAGGGAACTCGGTTCCTTCCCAGCGTAAGGGCAGCGTGGGAAGGGGGAACTTGTTTAAAAACTCCAAATCTGAGGGCAACAAAGTCTTGTTTCACAAGCTAAGTGGGTGATGGATTGCCCGCTCACTTCTGAGGATGTTCTGCAACTGAAGACAAACAGCTTCTGCACCACACACGTCCAGGGATTCCATCTCCCTGTCACAGCAAACAAATTGTCACACCCGAGAGGCAGCAGATTGACAATGACCTTTGCAGCAGCATCCTGAGCTGACACCACAAAGCCAACCCAAGAAAAGTGAACAACGCAATAATAAACATGGAAATATCAATCCAAATCAGTATTTATTAATATGAATTTAAATAAAAGGCTGAATTTAAAGAATGATACACACACAATCAGGCTTAAGGATATCACAAACACAGCACCCAAGCCTTGTTTGCTCTTTTTTTTTAACTTGGTACCACAGACAGGCTATAAATCCTGAACATGTACTACACTGCAGGCTCTTTATAGAAGTAGGTCAGTAGCCTCCAAAACAATTTAAAAAATATTTTTAGATATTTGTCTTTTTAATCTGTAGCTGAAGGATATTCTCACATACAGAATCAAAGCTGAACACAGCTTATTATACCTTCCTACAGCTTGCAGGACTCGAGGATAGAGGTCTCTTTGGTTTCATAATTAAAACCGAAAGACGAACCCTTTCTTTCTGGAGTCTCAAATCCCAGCTCCAATTTCAAGCCATTTACCTTGATGTTTATTAAAATCTCAACATGTCCAAAGTATAGAATTACTCAACACTCAGCAGCTGCTTGACCTCTCTCATTTAATCTCCTCCCTAGGTGAATACCAAAATTGAATTAAATGTTTACTAAATACATGAGTCAGGGTGGAAACCTACGCCAGGTCTGAGCCTTTTGCTATGAGGGACATTGCTGGTGACCAGCAAAGAAGGAATTTGGTTTTCTTTACACCAACAGGCAGTTCTGTGGTAAGAAATACAAAGCTGCCAAATTTATGGCAGAACAAGCAGAAGGAAAAATACTTTTAAGAAGCTTAACAGATTCTCTTGGAATGTATTTAACTACCACATTTCCATGCTTTGTTATTTTGACTTTATATTAGCACTCTTCAGCACAGCAACACCTGTAACTTCAATAGTAAACCTTCCAGAATGTACCAGCATCTGTACTTAGCCTGCTCCTATTACAGTGTGTCTGTCCAAGTCTTTCATACAGTTACTCATCCAATTAAATCTCAAGACTTCTGCTACAGCTTCTCTGATTTTCTTTTAGCCTTTGAAATGAAGAAATACCAGCTCTGTGAGCTTGTGATTCTTGAGTTCACCAGCCAATTTGCTTCATTTAATCTAAATCTACACCTTTAAACAGAAAACTTCAGAGGTGATCTCAGCCATAGTTCCTTCCCACACGTACAGCCAACTCACGGGGATGAAAGCAACCCAAAGAGATACTTTTCACTGACAGCGTTCCCATAACATGTCTTTTATAGAGCAAAATTTAGGACAGAAGAGCTTCCTTTTGGTTTAATTCACTTTGTTATTTGTAGGATCACCTGCTACTTGCTGTGTTCAGGAAGGGTTGGTCTGTGCATATTATAATTTTTTATTTCTTTACCTTAACAATGGAAATCTGGTACTCTGCTCACACTTTTTACTCAGACTAGCACTTAAAATCATAGAAATGCAAACACTCACAGCTATCCTACCATATCCTTATTTATTCCTCAATTACTATTAAAAAGGAAACAGTATCTACATCAAAAACAGGCAGAAAGTAATCTGGTAGGACAGAAGCAGACCAAAATCCTGGACTACTTGCACCTCCTCAGGCAGGTAACAGTGATCTACATGCTGCCATGCATCAAGTCCTTTCACCTCTGCAGAGGCCAACAGCTACTCTCAAATAAAAACCATGGTACTACCCAAATTTTACCTTCAGAACAAATTAAATAATTGCTCTGTCCTTTGGTTTTTGAGCATTTCACACTCGTGACTATAAAAGCCATACTCACAGCTGCTAGCCAAGTTAACATGCACAGTTCTTTTCCTTAAATCAAATTACAGCCTGGGTTGTACTCAAAGATAGCTTTATTTATAATATTGATATTAATAGCTATGGCAAAAAAACCCAGAAAATACTAGAAGCAGATAAAGTACATGCACTCTAACTAAGTTAAGTTTAACTGAGAGTGGATCACTGACTTCAGAGATTTCCTATGACAGCACCTCCCAGCCAAATACTAAGCATCCATTTTGCACACAGTACCCCAAAATTCTGTAAGAAAGAAAATTCACATCTCCAGTCAGAGACCTGCTGAGCTCTTCTGTGTTCCTGCTGCAGCACATTATCTATTGATTAAATTTAAATTAACACAGCAATGCCATTTACCTGACATTTAACTTGTCAAGGAAGTTACATGCCACATGAATTTTGAAATAAGATTAGGAAGATAATAAATCAAGCTAACAAGAAGTCCAGCCAAATACGGGCAAGAAGAAAAATCTTGAAATCATTATACAGAAACTCAGATGTTAAACTGCTTATACTAGATGAGGAAGAACTAAATACACTGACAATTCTAATAAACAAAATAGACTTAATTCACAGAATAAGGAGTCATTTGGAAGCATCCAGTATGTCAGAACATCTTTATAATCCAGACCTCAGCTCAATCCTAGCTCTGTTATCAAAACTATCCAAACTGAATAAAAGGATTTCTCCACTTCAAAATGGGGAAGAGGGAATTTATCTACACTTTTTCTAGCTATACTATATATTGAACTTCTGGTTTTCTCACTATCAAGCTTCTGGGTGCATGAGCAAGCACAGGCACTGAGGAAAACCCAACTGGCTTCCAGAATCTTTTAAACCCTGGGCATTCTGGTACAGGGTGCTGCTCTGCCAGCCCTAGCAAGGCTTCTGTTCCTGCTACCTCACTCTGTCCTATGACCTTGCAAAGCAGAGAAACCCCCACCCTTTCAGCTCCCTGCATCTGGAAAACGAAATACTTAAATTTGAGGCAAAGCTGGTCATGAACTTGAAAGAAACCAGGATTATTATATGTAAAGTTGAACAAACATGTCTGTATTATTTAAGCAACAGCTTCAGTCTTTGAACCACATTGATAAGTTTGTCAAAATGGCACAAGAAATAATAAAACACTGAATTTCAGCTGCTTTCACTTCAGAGGACACAGTAATTTACTGCATGGGGAATAACCAGACTCAGAAACTGAGACACCAAATCCCTGTGTATCAATGAATAATTTATCTTAGCAGAAATCACTGCAACAGAAACTCTGTTTTTAATGTGTTATAATGTGTATAATGTGATACTTAAAGGAAAACAATAACCCATAGAAAGAGATTTCAGTAGTGTAAACTGGGCTGATGGATAGGTCAGTCCTGCACAGCAGTGATCACTAAGGAGACACAAACACACTCACTCGCTCTCCTCCCAGATTGTATCCAAGGAAGGACTTCAGCAAAACCAGTTCCCTGTCCACCCTCAGGAACACCCAGGGGCTGACCCTCAGCCTCTGCAAAGGTGCTGGCAAAGCAAAACCTGGTGTGAGTGGGGAGGGACACGGAGCACACCCGGAGAAACGAGAAACACAAGGAACACAAGGCAGGACACAGCTGCAGCCACACAGCAATGCCAGTACCTGACCTTCAGGCTCCTTGCGGTGCAGGGACAAGAAGCAGCAGGACTGCAGGAGCCAGGTCCCCACAGGCCTACGTGGGACCCAGACTGCACATCAAACTTATCCCAGACATTGTTTTATCAGAGCAGAAGAGAGCAGGGCTCACTGTGGTGTAATGGACTTCACACCCACCCCATCGCCCCACAGTGACCAAAAAGCCTGACAGGAGACATTCAATCTGACCCCTGTACAGGGCTCCAAGCAACACCGGTCAAACAACAATCTGTATTCCACAGCAAAAACAAAATGACCATCAGGTATCTCCCTCCTCTTCTGCAGCCATGGCAAATGTAAGAACACACTGCACCTCACAAGGCAACGTTATCCAAGCTGTCTGCAAAAGACATTAGGCACCAAATCTGAAATACTTCTCCATTTGAAGCAGTGACTAACTAAGCATATGCTAGATTATCCCACAATGCTTAAAACAGAGCAACAGACAGGGAGGCTTTAAACTTGCTAAATCCTCTGCTTTTTCATCATAAATTATGCTCCAGGACACAGGCTGTTACAAATTGCCATTAACAACAGTCACTTTTCAAACTATAACTTTTGGATCTAGCGGAGAACAGGCAAGAAGAAATCTCACATACTTTAAACTAAAGTATACATCCGAGATAAGCCCACAAACCATTGCAGATTTGTACAAGTCTTCTAGCAGTTTTCTGAAGTATGTTTAAGAATAACAAGGCTGAGCCTGAAGTGTGAGCCAGAGGAAAACCAAGCAACACCACTTCAAGTTTCCTTTTCAAGACAAGCAGCAGACACAGTAAAGGCACCCCATGAGCCGAGAGATAAACAAGTCCAGCCCAGGTCTGGAGCAGGAATGCTATCTGAGGTCAGCAGCACTGAGAAGGCCCAGGGTTGCCCAAATGACACTGGCATTTGTCTAACCAGGAAGACACAACTTCATCAAAGTCAGGTACAACCTTGTCACTGCCAAGGAGCAGAACAGCCCCACGGGCCATGCCCGGCTCCAGCTGCAAACGTATCATCTGTTACTTGTGACTGCACTAAATAACACTGGGGAGACATTTCCCAAGCTGAACAAATAGCAGGAAAGCTTTACAAAGAAAACAGAGCTTTTAAGACTTGGGCTACTCGGGATATTTAGCAGCACTTCCATCTAGCCTCACTTCACTTTCCATCCAGGCTCCACTTCCCCCTGAGCACACGTGCAAGCCTGACCACTGCTCCTCTCTCCAGGCACACAGAGCGGCCTCATTCAGCACCAGCTGGGCTTTAAGGCAGAAGCTGCTGCTGCATAAGGGAGCCCAGAACTGAACCTAAAAATCCACATGGAATTAAGATGAGGTGAATTTACCATTAAGGGATGAAGAACATTTTTTGTCACAGGGAACAGGTGACATAATACAGATATAATGTGTACCTTGATCACTCAAGTGAATTTCTACATGAACATCCTTTCTACTTCTGTTAATCCTATAGACTAGAGTGTTCTGGGGACAACCCCCTGCTCTTTACCTGTGGATTGAAAGTATATGCGGCATAGAAAATAATATTGTTATGTAAAAAACAGCACAGAAATGCTTTCCACCTAAACAGACCATAGACTGGTCCAAAAAGGACATCTTACCTAGAATCTTTTAGGCTGGCCACACACAGATGGATCAGGAAGAGACAAACAAAGAGCAAAGGAAAATAGAATAAAGTCTAAGTTAGAACAAAGTCAAAGATTAGAAGAGGGTATGAGGAACAGAGAGAGGTGCAAAGATCAGAGAGTCACAAAGCTAATAACAAAATTTTAACAGAGAGTGGCATGGCACCAAAGTGTTAGCAATCATTAAATAATTGCAAAGTAAATTACTTCAACAAATTGCCAAGTACAAATTAAAAGCTATCAATGCATTAAATCTGTACACACTGTAAATAAGATGTTAGAAATTACTAGCTTTTAATTAAATTTATTCTGTTAATTTGATAAAATTCTACTCCAACAAAATCCCCACCTCTGCAAACACGGCCGCTGGCTGGAATTCTGTAGCTTTGTTCAGCAGTGTATATCATAACAGATCCAGCACCTTCGCCAAACCCAAGTCAAGTTGCTTTAAAGCAAATAGCACCATTTTCAACTGCAGTAAACCCAAGAAGAGTTAAAAATTGCATGCCTCAGCGTTAGACCACCCAGTGTTATACAACGCCCTAGTTTTGGGAAATGCTTGTAAAAAATCCCATCAGTTTTAACACAGAGAAGGCAGCAAACAAGTCCTTGTGAATTCATTTTGGTGGCAACAGATCAGAACTGATTTTGCCAGGTTTGCATCAAGACAGTGACATTGCAGCAGCCCATGGCTGGCAAGGGCCATGGGGACCACTCAAGCTAACACCCTCAAACTGCCTGATTTGTGCTTCTATACAAGATGAACTTTTTGTTCCCAAAATCTTTAACAACCACAGAATGACCTGCTCCCTCTAAAAAACCCTACCGTCACTCAAACAGAATCTACTAAAGTTCCCTAAAACAGGATGTACTGTATTCAGGATTTTTCCACTTGTCTATCCTCCATAGCTGAGTACAGGGAGGAGATTAGAAATTAAGTTCTGACCCAGGATGTGAACTGAGGTGCACAGGTAATGAACCACGACCTGAGATGCCACATTCCAGCCTCCTGCACATCTCCAGCTGTGGGAATCCTGGAGATGGTCCTGGGGACTGCTCCACAGGCACCGTGCCAGGGCCACAGAGGATGAAGATGGGGCAGGGCACAAGCACTGGGTGCAGACTCTGAGCAGGCAAAGGGAGGGGAATGACTTGTTCACAAACATGCTTTCCATTTCTGTAGCAGCCTCGGTGTTTTGAGCTTGTACAATGCAGCAGGAGTTCGATGGTACTTGATATCCACATCTGGACACATCATTATTTCTATGCAGATTACAAATACATTTTCCAATCAACACATCAGAAACATGACTGCACTTTATGCTCAAATACTCCATATGAAAGCATATATTCCAAAACCCAGTGAAAACACGATGGTTAAAATACAACACCCAAATATTTAGGTTGTCGCATAAGTTCAAACACATACAGTGGATTAAACAGCAAATTCAGAGGCAGTTGGAGATTCCTAGAGGCATATCTAGGTACATCAAAGCTGAATTGCTTGCTATTTACTCATTTCAACTCCTGTGCTCTGTAGTGTTGGCTTCATAGTGCATGTTGGAGCTGTTTGCTTTTTAACAGTTCAAATGAACCAGGTTGATTCATCCAGAGTAGGAAGAGAACCCACAGCCAGACTGCACCGAGACCTGCTGGGCACAGACAGCCATTCCATGCAAGTCTTGGAGTTTGATGGCTAAAAACCTCAGTTTCAGGAGTTGTGAATTCACATGAAATTGACAGCTTTCGTTTTCATAAAGATTCTAGGAGTGGGGGTTTTTTTACAAGGAAAAGCTGAAAATTGAACTGTATCATGAAAAACTAAAAGGAATGAGAAATAAAGGAAAAACACATTTTATTTTCAGTGCTTGACAAGCCAATTTTATGTCAGTTTGATGAAATGGTAATTTTTCATTTTAAAATGAGTGCTTGTACACGAAGTGCTAGGAGATTCTGCAGCTGTTTTTCCTATTATCCTCCTTGAGACTCAAAATTCATCTCTCTGCTATTGGAATTCAAAGGCATTTTGGTCACGAGCTCTCTGCTCCATCCATTGTGGCCACAGGCCTTCCAGAGGTAGCTGCCCTGTGGCTCAGCACTGGCTCTGGGAACCGAGCACCAGGAGCAGTTTCAGAGCCCTCTCTGGGTCTGAAAGGGGGAAATCTTGCAACACACCAGGCTGGCAAGAGAAGAACTTTCCAAACAAATGTAACACACAAAGAGATAATCAAGGCACGAAGGATTTAATTTTAAGAGGTGCCCTGCAGTAGCCTGGTTGCTGAGAACCTTTACTGACAGCCAGTGACTCAGAGAGGGGCTCGTTTGTTTCGCATGTAGCCCAAATCACAATTTTGTTGTAAACATCTGGAGCTCCACATTAAGCCTGCTTTCCAGGCACACTGGGAGAGGCAGCACAGAAAACTTGCTGAACAACAGGCAGCACGAGCAAGAACATGCTGGGATTGCTCTTGTAAGGATTTTGGGTTCAAGCTGTGAACTCCTGGAAAGCTGCAGAGTGCTGAAGAGTCAGACGTGCCTGACCCCTGCTCCCCGGGACCCTCCTTTGCTTTCAGGTTTTGTCACACCTAAGTGCAGAGAATTTCTCTCCCCTCCCTGGCAGGCTGCCCCACCCCTCCCACAGCCATCCCCATTCCCATCCCTACCCGATTCCCATCCCTTGCCACGTGCACAGGTGCAAAGCCCAGCTCCTCCCTCAGCCTGCTGCAGCAAGGGAGTGTCAGCAGTCCTCGCTTTCTCACAAGTGTTCAGAGCACGATGGCACAATTGTGACTAAAACAACCCCGTAAATTGAACACTTTTCCAAACTACGTTCTAATATCAATATTATTATGAAAGTAGAAAGTAAAAAGGTAAATAGTCAGCATTTGTTTAAATGGCTATCCAGATAAGAAAAATTTCCATTCTTGTCAGTAGGAACTTTGATTAAAAGAATAAAATCCTTAGAGGAGAGAATTTCTAATGATTTCCAATAATTACGTATTTTTTAAAGTCTGAAAGTTGTTTGTTTGTTTTAATGGGCAAGAGACTTTAAAAACTCCAATTTATGACCTTTAATGAAAGCTACTAAATGAAAAAATTACCCTCTCATAATAACAAATACTAACACTGAGGCTGAAAAATATTCATACTTCTAATGTTAAAAACATACTTTTGAAAATGGTGTGGCACAAGCAGGCCCAAGGGCCACCTGCAAAACGGAGAACAGACTCTCCCAGTAGTTCCCAGGACCAAACACTGGATTTGGGAGTTTAGTTCCTCCTTAACACCAGTCATTTTAATCTCTATTTATAAATTCAACAGGCAACCAAGGGGCGGGGGGAAAAATTGTTATAGAAATGCCAGCAGCCATTCCTGACCCAGACAGGTTAGAACACTGAAGCATGGGGATGTACTTCAGAGTGAGGGAAGATCTCTCTTCGCCATTGCCAAAGACTTTCCATAAGAGATCAAGGAGAAAAAATGAAATGCAGACATTTTTTACTATGCATTTAAGACCTCCTGGTCTTTCCAAGTTAAGTGGAGTTTAATATTTTCTCTGGACTGCCAAGTAACTCGTGTAAGAAAACCACATGCACTTCGACATAACAAGCAGCCTCTGCTCGAGATCTCTGCTCCAAGAAAGAATTACACACCTCACCCACGGGCAGGGTGGTCTGTCACATTAATGCTGAAGCCTTTTTGGCAGGGCAGAGAGCATGGACGAGTGCCTGGCGCACAGATAAAAATAAGTAAAAATAAAAAGAATTCTGCAGCAATTCCAGCACTTCATAGCCCAAGGCTAAAAACATTAAAAAGCTCCTCCCCACAACAAAAACCAAAAAAAACCAACCCTCATCTTTTCTGTCTGCAAATCCCTTCGCCCTATTGAGTATCTCAAAAACAAAACATCTTTGCGAAGCTGCATAAACCTAAACGAACGTTGAACTCAAGATATGGCTGTAAAGAGAATATGCAAAGCTCTAAAAAACCATCCAGCTGCGGAACACATCACAGAGTGCTGCAGGGTGGGATCCTGGCTCAGGTGCCTCGCCCTGGGAGAGACCCTCGGCCGGGGAGCTGCTCCCTCTGGTTCTCCTGGAGGCTGCGTGGTGCTGCAGATCCCCTGTGCAGGTGCTGCCGGGTCTCTGGGCTCTGCCCCTGCGCCCTGCTGGCAGCACACAGCTCTGATGGGCACGGGCACAGCAGCCCCTGGCCGGGCTCTGGGATCTCCCTGCTGGCAGCACACAGCTCTGAGGGGCACGGGCACAGCAGCCCCTGCCCGGGCTCTGGGCTCTCTCCCTGCTGGCAGCACACAGCTCTGAGGGGCACAGCAGCCCCTGCCCGGGCTCTGGGCCCTCCCCCTGCNGCACGGGCACAGCAGCCCCTGCCCTCCGCACATCCCGACAGACCCCAGCGTCCTGCCCGCCCTGCTGCTGCCCCGCAGCTCTGCCAGCCCCACGGGCAGCCTAACTCAGCTTCAGGAATCTGCTCCTTCCTTTATGGAAGAATGGATACTAGATAATACTCAAGTAC
>VZRQ01000110.1:495259-625371 GCA_013397975.1 Machaerirhynchus nigripectus | reverse complement strand
TAAAAAATTTGTTTTAAAAAAAAAAAAAAAAAAAAAAAAGCTTGTTTTCTTAAAGATAAAATGAACACAAAATTTATCAATCGTAAGCGATAACATGATTGAGGATACAGGGGCTTGGATCCAGCCGGGGCCTACAATGTCAGGCTGCCTCAGAGAGAAATTGCTGTTTACAGACTCTCAATGGTAAGCTGTGCAATTTGGATTTAAGTTTGTTTCAACCAAAGTGTGGTTGGTTGTGTGTCTGTATCCCACCACAGAAACCAGGTAAACTCATCCAGGCCTCGGCAGCAAATGACTGCAGCTCCTGTGTCCATTCCCCACATGGCACAAGAGAAAAAGTGCTGCTGTAAAAAAGGCTGGTTTTCCATAAAACACTGCTTCCAGTTCCTGTCCCCACACTGCTCAGGGAAGGGCAGACATGGGCAATGAGAGAAAGATGGAAAACAGGTTACTGCATAAAAGAGAACTAAAATATCGTGGCCTGGCTGAGCAACCAGGGTTACATGAATTCAACATCCATTTCACACTCAATGCCTGAACAGCAGAGGGTTTAAGATCAGAACATCTATCCTAATTTCTGTGCAATGATTAAAGGAAAATTACAAGGGGAAAGACGAGGAGAGATAATTTCAAAGCCCACGGAAGGAGGGAACTCTAACACCACTGCTTTGGGAGCTACAGCTACACCAGCCCTGCCAAACATTCCTTTACCATCTCATGGTGCTCAAACTTTTGCAATTTTACCTTGTTCTGAACACCCACATTTCCAGTCTCCTGCCATGGATTTAGAGGGATGCAACAATCCACAGCATTACCTGAATGATGAGAAAATGCCTCACAGAAAACTAGATCTTTTCAGACTTTTACACTTCCAGGCAGCCAAATCAGAAACTCTGAGCATCTTCCAGTCATTTACATCTCTTCACTCAGACTCAACACTTACTTCTGTCATTTTTCAGTCAAAAGCATATAAAACTACATATTTTAATGCATCATTCACAAGTGCCGTTTGGACGAAGAAGCAGCAGGCAATTGCTTTATGGGATACAAATACAATTACACTTTTGCAAGCATCAGTGGTTGTTCACTGGCACTTTTACAAGTAATGGAAATACACATAACATTTTAATTAATCACATTCTTCTTACAGCTAAGACGAAAGCACATTCTACCCACTTCACACAAACTTCTACAATTTCCTAAAATATCCTCCAATATCACAGCAGTTAACTTTTCTCAGCCTTGTGGCCCTTATTGGTCAAATAACAAAGCTGTATTTTCCATCTCAAGTGTTACATCATGATTATCCAATTCTGATATAAATCCTCATTTATAAATATGTATACGCAATTAAGATTGTTGCATATATATTATTAGTATTATATTCACATAGTCTCATACAATTATAATAGGACTGGGAGAAAGAAAATTATAACCCTTATCAATCTGCCTCCCAAGTGTTTTAAGCATTTCATGGAAATCTCCACAGTTTGTAAAATCCTAATGAGCACTGAAATTTCCTCAAATACTCCAGGAAATAAGCAGTCCAAGCCAGTACTCCAAACTACTTCATCAGAAAAAAAAATTCACAGTAAGAATTTCTCCCTTCATATATTTTTCCTACTCATTCTGTTCAAACCTAAATACCAAGACGGGATCGGGAGAGAAACCTGTATAAGCTTTGTTATAATTTTATCAGCATTTCCAATGGGAGCACTTCTGTGCCACACAAATATTCTCATCCATGCAAAGACAGAGCTTGTTGCTCAGTTCAATTCTTGGATATTCTACATTTAACTTTTTCTGGCAGGGAGCCTCTGACATGGCCACAAGCTATGAAAATAAGCAGAGCTCCAAAGCCAACAAGCAGGTGTGTGTTTCAGCTGCTGCCTGGCTGCTGTAAACACACAGCTCACAGCTGGTTTCGTGTTGATTGTACTTGGGGCATCTCTTACCAATCATCAGCATCCTCCAAGAGCCAGAGACATTTCAGCTGCTTCTTCACACACTCCTGGGACACGGCACTTTCGCCACTCACTCCAAATGCCAGTGTTAATATTTAATTTTTCTATTCTTCCATTTCCGCACGAGAGCTCTATAAAAGTGCCTGACCCCATGAACCTGCTCCATGAAAACAGAATCCCTTCTGCTGTCTATTTATACCAATATTGATGCACTTAAGCAGATCAATTTACTGTATTTACAACAGTAAGTCAGTGCATTCTGACTTTCTCCAAGTATATGAGTACTGGGGGATGGAGTATCACTGCCTAACCCAAACACGGGATCCAGCAGCAGAGATTCTGCACTCGCTTAATTCTCACCATATTTCACAGCATCTAATTTTAGAAAAGAAAACAGATACAACCCTTCTCCTAGTGTGTGAATACTGGTTTTTAAATCCATTCCTTCTTTTCTTGTGCTTCTAAGAAAACCTCTTCAGATTTAGTTTATGTAATTTCTAAAAATAGGGCAATTGTAACTTTCTGCAATAGAAACAATAATAAAATTATTCTGCAGAGAAATGAATTATATGCTCTGCCTAGAATTCCTCCACAGAGACTAAGGATACTATGTTCCTGGTTCACTAGAGAAAATGACAATAAAATATCCTGAAATCATCTGAAATCATTTATGAGAACGGTTTGCTGAAGCCCCTGCGAAGACAGCAGACATGAAGATGAAATAAATCAGAAGCAAGGAAGCCTCCTTTTTAAAATACAATTTATGAAATAACAACAGCTTGTATCCAAATTCCAGGCTGGGGACACAAGTAGGAATAAAATCAAGTTGTTTAAAGTTGGCCTCTGGCAGCGGCGGCGTAGGTTCAGCGCTGCTGAGAACCCTCAATACTCATTTATGTCAACAGGCATTAGCAGTTCTTAGGGCAGGATTTAGTGCTTTCACTTCTGGCCTCTGCCAGCCAAACATCAAGTGCAGGGTGTTGCAGCCTGAGTGCCTGGTGCACCTTCAGAAATAACATGCTCAGCCCAGGACAGCTCTGATGTGCAGCAATAGAGAGCTTGGCTCTTTGGAAAAAAAAAAAACCCAAAAACACAAAGCCCTCTGAAGCAGAAATTTGGGCTGTGCACTGTCCTGCCCCAGCTCTGACAGTGCTGAGCTAAAGCAGTAGGTGAAAAATCTCCAGAACACAAGGACCAACTGAAAACATTTCCTTAGTGCGGAGGAAAAATAAAAGCTAAAAGAACTGGGTGGGCTTTCCCAGCTTAAATTGCAGCTGTTTCCCAGATTCCGATGCTCTAAGTGCCAGCCAGAACTTCAGACTATTTCTAAGCTATGTGTCCAGAGCCTTTGTGAGACCTTGCCTAGATCATCACTACCAAATTTCTTGGCATAACAGAGATCAAAGTGCTTTATGACATCTGCTGCTGCTCTCTTTGTGCTCCACTGATTTAAAGATGGCAGTCTCGACTGCTCTCAAAAACTCCATGGAGTTTAGGGCAGCTTTAGAGTCTATGCAAGAATGCACCCCCCACCAAAAAAAACCCCTCTTGCCTGAAGAGTCTGTAACATTAAAAAAAAAAGAAATTCAGAAATTAAAAAAGAAAAAAAAAACAACCAATCAACCCTTGGCTGAAGATCCAAGGGAAGCAATAGTTTTTAATTATGCAAAGGAAAAAAAATCTCTTTTTTTTATGGAAAGCACAACTCGAGTCAACTAAAAAGTGTGAAATCAAATGTCAGTCAAGCAAAAGAGAATGCAATGCAATTACTTCAGTCCTTCTTATTTCATAAAGAAAACGTAAATATAGAACATTTAATTTCTCAATAGAGAAATGTTCTTATTCAAATGGGATTTTCTCTTTTAAGCAGGGATTAAAGATACAATAGGTTAAAACTCAATCCTTAGTTATGCTTGGTTTTCTTGAAGCATTGTGGGATATTTTGGCATGGGCAGTTTTCTTGGTTACTTCCCCAAATTCAGGTTCCTTTAATTATACACAGGTTTTGTCTTTCAAAATAAATTCAGTGCATTGCAGTCTTTTAAATGCTACTTGAAGCACAGTTAAGCAGTACTCAGAAATAGCAAAAATTGCAGCTTTGAATTGTTAAAGGACCTGTTCACACAAGACTGGAGAGGGCCAGGGACCACACGCTCTAAGGGCTAAGATGGACATCTTAGTCCAAGCAGTCTTGTCACTGCCTATTTTTCTGTCTCTGAGATCATACTGAGAGGATGATGAAGCAAAGTTATACCCACTGCAACATGAAACAGTACACGAGCTGTTTCTCTAACACCCAGAGCACCAAGCAGGATTTAGTATCTGCAGTGAGTGTGTACTGCTCACACCCAAACCCCACTGCTGTCAAGAACAGCATCCTCCCAAAAACGTCACCAGTCATAGACACCAGAGAAGTTCAGGACCTTCAGTGTCATCCATCAAAGAGCTGCCAGCATCTTCTCCTCTGAGCAGACACTCTTAGGAGCGCCGTCAGTTGTCTCTTCTGTGTTTATCAGGTGCGTGGTTAAGGGACACCCTGGATCCCTCAGGCAGCTCCCCTTTGCCTCCCAGATCCCCAGCACCACCTTTCAGGAGACACAGAAGCACAGCAGCTGATCTGAGTGTGACTGCACTGACACCAGGCAGGCAGAGGGGTTCTCCGAGCAAGCTGAAGCCCCTCCTGGATGAGCCCTTGGCACACGGCAGGAGAGGGACAGGGCTGTGCCAGGAGCCAGCACGGAGTCCCAGCCTGGTGCATCCCCACAGCTTCCTGCAAAAATATCTTCTGTGACTTCCATTCTCTGGCACTTATTACTGCTATTGTGGTGGCTAAAATCAAATAAGCCTCCTGTAAGATCCTGGCAAAGGACTGGAGCTGCTGAGCAGAGCAGGCTGCTGCTCGCTGGCCCCACAATCACGCTGCATTATTTGCAGATGCTTTTCTCTGAAAATAAATCTTTAACCACACTAACAGTGAAAATGCTCAACAGCAAATTGGTGTCCCAGTTGAATCATTATGAACACACAATTTTGTGATCAGAAGTCAGACAGTTCTCAAGAGTTAAATGACTTAATTATTCTTCTCTATAGAGCAAAAGATGGGAGACAGCAAAGGAATGGTGGAACAGTTGGTTAATCTGAGTAAAGCCTCAGAAAGGAGCTGGGAAATCCATACATCCCGGAATGTGCACAAAGCAAACAAGAAATAGATTCCAATGGTTCTCTGACAGCATTTCTATCAGACACAGACAGCCAGGAGGAAAAGCAAAGCCCCATCTGCCTCAGTAATGTGTCTCCTTGAGTGGCCAGGATCACTTGCCTTGGGTACTGTCCTGCAAGTAAGAAAAATATGGAACTTTCCTGTCTCTGTGCTAAAGGTTAGATATAAACTACTGTGATTAATAGCCCCTGGCAAAGAGAACAGAACCACCAAGCAAACACTTAGAAGGTAATAAATAGACATAAAGACCTAGAAATACTTGAACAGCATATGACCTATTACATCACCTATCACAGGCAACTAAATATCCAAAGAGAACAGCAAGGTCAACTTAGACGTATTTCAGGTGTTGAAAACCCAGAGTAATGCTTTGGCTGTACGCACAGTCCAAATACACTATTGTAGGGACAATATTAAAAATAATCTTCAGATTTACCAGCCATGATTTGTGAAACATTTGAAATTATGGACAAAGTTGACAGCAAAACAGATAAGGGGCAACACACAATATTTTGAAGATGACAGTGCTATTCCCAGCTGCTTTTCGTTTTTGCAAAGCAAGCTAAAACCTTCAGCAAAAATGATTGCACAATTTCCCAGAAGGTTGTTAGAGGGAACTAGCTTGCCCATATAATACATACTTCTGCAACTCTCTTGACCTGAACCAGCTGGACCTGTGAAGCCAAAAGCCCCGTGCTCCTCCAGCAGCACCAGCAGCACGTGAAGAACAAGCACTCCATCAGCCATTAACAGTGCACACGTCTCATCCCCCTCACCCCAGCCAAGCTCATCCTCACACTGGAATCCAGACCATAAAATCAGAGAATTCCCAGCCCAGCATCATTTTTTCTCTTTGCCTTTAAGCTTAGCTGAGCCCCTAAAGGACCTCATCATACACGTGCTTGCACATCTGCTGGGAGTTTGTCTGAGGAATGTTCTAGGGCTGTTTGCACTGGGCAGGCTTTTGCCAAGGCTGATAAAACATCTATGATTTCTCCTGTGACTGGTGTTTAGCCACCAGGAGCCTGGTCCCTCTGCTCCCCCTGCCAGTGCCTGGACAGAGAGGGGACAGTGGCAAAAAGGGAACACACTCATGTCCTCTTTTTCCAGTGATGGGTGCTGTGACAGGTCACCTCTCCCTGTAGTTTGAAACTCCGCCAGATTCAAAAGAAATGTACAGAACCCAATGCCTGGTTTTGAGAGAGTTTCTGCATTTTTAGCAGAAATATTCAAACCTGCCTCTCTGCGTATGTGACAGAGTTTCTTAACTAGGCCACTCATTTTAATATGTTTTCACATAACTAACACTAACCAGAAATTATGTAAAGCTCAGCTCTTCTGAATGCATGTAACATCAAAAAATGTGTCAGGTATCTCAACAACAATCTGTTAGGAATAGCAGAATCTATATATAGTTTAATATCTCCTGAGCTCAGTTGCATATTAGCAGCCTGTTTTAGCTGTAACTACCACAGGATTTATCATACTGTCATCAAAGTTTGCCCACTCTTTACATATTTGGAATTGTGTCTGTTATCTGATCCGATATTTAGGGAACACTGGATTTTATACACAGTGTACATTTCATCACATTCAACAATTAATGCAAGCTGCTGTGGCATTCCCTATCTCAAAGCTAAAACTCTAAACAGCAAAACATTACTCTCAGAAATAAATACTGACTTGGACTGTTTTCACAGGACAACACTGAATAAATCTTGGAGCTGATTTACAGAGACATCCCTTCCACACAGCTCCTATCAAAAACAAGCAAAACATAAGCCTGGTTTGGTCCACACTGTTTATATTAATTTCCAGTTTGCATCACAAAAATAGATGATCTGTAATCATGGCCTGTCAGCTTCCTTCAACAAAATGAGTATTTCTTTTAGCTTGTGTATACCTCCACCATCTCTGTATATTGGTTTAATAAAACAGTAGTTAATCTAAATAAGAATGTTAGCCTTCTGTCTCAAAATAATACACCCAAGTTCCAGTAATGCCTAATTTTAGTATCTATATGGATGATGAATGACTCAAATATTTACAAGTTTCAAAATAAATCCAACTGCAAGAAAAGAAAAATGCTTTGTCTGATGCTGCTCACACTGCCACAGTCTGTGTGTCTGTAGACACGCGCTTTGTCCATGCAAGCTCCTTTCCCTTGGTACTGCCATTTCCTGCACACTGAGACAGAAGATGGATGTTTAGTGCAGAGCATGACTGGGACTGAGCTCCCAGTGCATTCTTCATCTGGTCCAGCTGGAAGAGCACCTCCACTGCTCCTCCCTCCCCTGGGGAAGAGGTCTCTAAGGGACGCACAGAGCTTTACAGAAAGGTGTTGGATTAAAAATCCCCAAAGACCTTCCATTACTTATGATCTCAATATGCTATCTCTTATTAAGGGATAAAAAGTGAAAAGTGTGATGTCTCTGCCCAACTTCGGGAATTATCTTACAGAAAAATACATTAAAAGGGAATTGAGACTTTTACCTGTTCGTTATGTTTTGATATTTAATTCATAGTTGAAAGAACAGTTTCTCTGAACTTTAGGAGAGAGTAAAAATCTGTTCTTATAAAGATGAAAACAAATACCTACATTTTTACCCTCTCACTGAAATCCTCTGAAACAGGCACCACAGTCACATGCCCCATGCAAAACTGAGCAGTAACACAGCAAAGCACAAGGAAGCTGTTTCCTTTCATGCCAGGGCTTACCCTGCCAGACCATAAACTAACTTTTGCAAACTGGTACCGCCCAACCCTCTCATCACCCACCACCACAGGCGGCACTGAGGAGTACTCCAGATGGACCTATTATTGCAAGAAGCACAGGAGGAACAAGCCCCAGCTAAGTTCTCAACCAGAAACCAGCCCATCCTGTCTCCCAGAACTACAAGCCTCTAACAATCTCTCCTCTTGCCAGACTCACTCCAGCATTCACCTGTGTCTCGTACTGGTGACCCCAGGTCTGGCCACAGCCCTGCAGGTGTGTCCCACCCTGCTCAGCAGAGGGCCAGGCTCCCCTCCCCAGCCCACTGCTGATGCTCCACCTAATGCAGCCTCGTCCCAAGGGCACATTGCTGGTTTATGGTCACCTTGTGCCCCAGGACCCCCAGGCCCTTCTCTGCCAGGCTGCTCTCCAGCTGGACATCCCAGAGTGTCCTGGTGCAGGGCATGGTTCCTCCCCAGGGGCAGGAAGCTGCTGAGCTCCATGAACACCTTGGCCTTTTTCTCTAGGCTGGTGGGGTGCCTCTTAACGGTAACAAAACCATCTGATGTATCAACAACCTCTGTGAATTCAAATTCAACTTCTGAACGTGGATGATAAAGCAAAGTTAGATGAACTAGGGGGAAGTTCTGTTAAAGTAAATCTGTAGTCTGCAGCTCAACATACTTCCCTTCCACACTACCAGAATGTCTTTCACAGAAATGAAAGATTTCCTTAAACTGAAATTCACTCATACAACCACTCCTACACCACAGTGTAATCACTAGAATAAGATTATGCTGAGAAGTTTCCCCTTCAGGTCTTCCATCTGGGATTTCTGTTTCACATTTTCCAGTTGTCTGCAGAAGGAATATCTGTTATAGACACAGAAGAACTACATCTAGCAACACGCAGTTATTTCATTAACAGACTTCTGCTTTGCAGGGAACGAGGTTAGTGGCAATCTAGATAGTATTTATTTTATAGCTGGCTACAGCATGCTCTATGCAGAACACAGACTATCAGACACATATTCCTATTCCCCAATTAAGCTCCATGAACTACCTACTCCTTTAAAAAACAAGCAACTTAAAATTTTACCCATCCAGTCTTGATTTTCCCTCCCCCTCACTCCTTCTCTGTCGCTAGTATCTGCTAAAGCTGTCAAATATTGCCTTTCCTGATGCTTCCTAACTTCACCAACTCCTACTGCCTCTAATCTCCAGCCATCCCCCTTGCTTTCACAGACATGCATTGCTGCACACAGGTTTTAAGCTCACAGTTTCTGCATGGATGTCTTGCACAAAAGCTTCCCCATTTGCACCTGTTTGCTAAAGGCTCTGATTTTCACCAGCTGCAAGTCTTCCTCCTTACACAAGCACATACCCAAAGCTGCAGTACAGCAAAACTGCAGCTCAGACTACACGCAGGAATGGAGGCTGGGGCAGTCCGAATCCCACTCCACAGCAGAGAATGTCCTATTTAAAAAGCCACATTAAAAAAAATGCTTCTTTAATTAATCCATGAGACAGCCAGATCACCAAATCAGTGTTTCCAGCAATACAGTATAACCTGCAGCAGGAGAAAACCACTCTGCTAGAATGCAGCTGACTTTTCAAAAATACTATTTCCTATGAAGTTCCTTCTCTTTTTTTCACACTGTCTTGTGTGGTTGCATAAAATCTTTCTGTGAAACTGAATCTAACACCCCTTCCATCCACCCGTTAATTAAGGAAAAAACAGAAAATGTGGAAAGATTGCATTATGTTAAAGCAGAATGTACCAGCTGTATAAGAGCCTTTGGAGAATTTCCAACTCTATTGAAACTTCCCTCTTCAGAGGAAGGGCGGGGAAAAAGGGGGTCAGGAAAGGCCTAAATTACCTTTCTGGTTATGGAAAGGCTTTTACACAATTCACATCACACATTGAAAAAAAAATCCTCAGAAGCTGAGCAAGGTTTCACAAGAGCCTGAAGCACTGTGAATTCATGAAAAATGAATTTAATCGTCAAAGCTGAGACCAGGAAGAACTGTTCTACATAACAAAAAATTCTCAGCTACATTATTAAAATCATTGCTTAAAAGATCAATTTATTTCAAAGGGTTAACTCCCTGAAATAGAAGTTATCAAAGACACATGATCTAAAAGGAGTCTTTATCAAGCCCAGTGCCTGCCTGTTGTAGCTGCAACTGTGTTATAAGTGCAACGCTTACAAACATTTTATGTATTTTTGGTCTTATTTTTATCTAAATGTAGTCATAAGATGGCTGCAAAGCGTGTCATAGGCAGAAAATGGCAGGATTGATAACACTGACAAATGACTTGACTATTAAAATGTTGATATTTCTTTAAACTTTTGATAGAAAGCTTTGGATTCCATTTAGTTCCCCTTCGAAGCCAAAAACTGTAACCTGAAGCACACAAAATAAACCTCACATACCCAACAGCTTTAATCAAAATACACTCTTCAAAGGTTTCCCATCGGTTCCAACACCAAACACAGAGGTGGGGCTGGAAGGGAGAAATCACTCCTGCCCTTACAGCAACAGCTTCTCCCCCACAAGGAAGGAAGCCTGTGCTGCATTTACCACAGGTTCTGCATGATGCTCATGTGGGAATGAGAATAATTAAAGACTGAAGCCAATTCCTACCCCTGTTCTCAGAAAGTACCTAGAAATCCAAAGAATCAGAAGGTGCAAGAGATTTGCTTCTCAGTGCCCCACTTGTCTCCCCATCCACCTCTCATGTTCTTCTGACAACAGGTCAAATTTTTTAAAAAAATAAATAAACCTTAAAAAGGAGACAAATGTAAGCAACTATACCCAGCTGGGGGAAGAAATAAAGGAGACACACAAGGAAAGGATTATTCCCTCCTCCTCTCCTCTGACGGCACCATAGAAGATTAATGTAGACATTTGGCCTATGGATGCTGTTTATATGTAATCTACATGGCCAGGAAATGCAACTTTAATTTGTAAGACCACACTGCCTCACAGTATCCACCATGTTTTCTGACTCAGGTGTAAAAGACACCACTCAATACAATTTATGTGTCTCCAATATTCTCTGTCCTTTCGAAAGCACATCTTGCTACAAAGGCACTCAACGCTGGACTCCCCAGTTCCTTTACCATCCCACCACCTGTATTTGCTTCTGCTTAGAAGATGGAATTTTGAGACACTATTTGTGAAATACTCTGATATAAATCTTTATGATGAGGTTTTGGACTTATAAATAGCAGAGGACCCCCCTTGGTGCTTTGCTAACTGTGCTATTGCTTCCCAGTAACCATGGGAAACCAGATAAAATCTGAACCCATTCATCAAAATAGAAAATACTCCTCCTGTCAGTTCAGGAGGTTGTGCTTGTAGTATCTAAGCCGGTGAACAGAAGGTCATTTCCTACTGTTACAATGTGAGATCATTTATTACATCTGCCAATAGCAAGCCAAAAACAAGCAGAGAAGAAAAACAATCAGCCATCCAAAATAATAACAGTGATCATAAAAAAGAAATCTCTTTCTCCTTCCATTTAGGGAACACTGGCATTTCTGAAACAGAATCTCAAGTGTTTGTCTTGACAAGCCCTTCACTCTATGCTGTCTAACAGGCAGTAACTACTGAGATGAAGTTTCCAATACAATACAATGTATAATAGTCTGTTTTTAAAATAGAGCAGGCTTATACTCACAATGGCAGCTCTACCTTGATAAATTTAGCCTTAGTAATTTGGAGATGTGTGCACAAGCCTCTTTAGTCTGGTGTTCAGTTACCTAATAATCAGCTACAAGGGAAATGCCTGGAATGCAGCACTAACAGGACACTGCAGAGCTTTTACAAAAGGTGGGTTTAATTGCAATATAAAGCCTCAATTCAGTATACAAAGACTTGCACACAACAGGGTGTTACCATCTGCCCAATTACAATGAAATTTTCTCCGAAGTTTGTGCTAAACATTGTCTCCTTCTCCAGATATTACCAGCCTGATTCTCCTGGTTCTCTTGTAGCTACCCTGAAGTGAAAAGCTCCAATACAGGCTGCCTTTATTTCAACATCTATTATCAAAGTTTACTAGCCATAATAATCGCAGTCATGCTCCAAAAGTAACAAGGAAAGGAAAAAGTAGAGGCTTACTCCCCATCCTCAGTTTGCCACTGCTCAGGAATACATTGGGAATAAGCTACTACAGACAGGGCAGTGCCTGCTGCTGTGACTACCACGGCATCAGCTGGAAACTAAAATAAACAGGGGGACTTTAAATATTCCACTTAAACATGCAAAGTGCTGGAATGCTTCAAGATCCATACCATCACTGCTCAGTGGCTGAGGGTAACCAGGGACGTTTTCTGCAGGACTGGCTTTCAGTATCCAGGTTGTACTTTCAGGAAGAGGAAAACCTTTTATCTCCCATCACAGCATTTAATTCACAAATGCTGATGTAACAACCATTCAGTGTTTCAAGAGAAATGATGTCTTGTTCAATATAACTTCGGTTTTTAACTGGAAATAACAAAACTTAAAATTTATGCAAAACCACACTTAGCCCAAGTAAACAATTCACCTTGAATTAACCAGCTCTTGAATCACCAGAGACCATTCCACAGCCTACCTTCTGCAAGTTTTTGTGTGGAATTGGAGATAAATGTGCTTGTATGTAATAAATCTTCCATAGTTTACATCAACATTTTGGAAGTACTTGGAGACAGAGCAGAGGAATTAGTTAGCAAGACTCAGTTGGGCAGCTGGTAGTGTAATATGGTCCTAATAACATTTAAACAAAAGTTTGTATTTGCATAATAGTTTACTGTATACCTGTTACACACACAAGGTCTGGTCAAGAAGAAAAAACAAGCCAAGTAAAATCACTGTGCTTGTTGCTATCACAGATGTCATAAGGTGATGGAAAGACCAAACCACACCAGCCATAGCCAAAATGCGTAAAACCACACCAAGGTAACTGGGCCATCAGTACATGCTGGATTTTTCTCCCTCATGGTCAAGATTCATCAAAATGCTATGGTAAAGAGGAAAAAATCACTTGAAAGCAGCATTTTCCTTGACAGATGAGATCCTACAGTAGCAAGCATCACTTCTACATGAGTACACTGGAGCTATGCAGCTACAAAAACAAACAGTGCAGAGCTGTAGCTTATACAAAGAGCTGAGCTTTCTAAGTGTTTAACTAGGAGATTATTAAAACCCAGCCATTTTTTTCCTCCAGAGGGGAGTATCAGCCTTATCCGTGGGCTCAGCAGTGTTTTCTCTTTATTTGGTGCTTGTCAGAGTTACAAACTTTCAGCAGGAACTGGACCAGTGCTGGTAATTTAGTAGGAGATAGAGATCTGTGAAGCCAGATGGTAGCTCACATTCTAACAGCTACAAATTGCTAAATTGGCACAGGAAAACCAGATAGTTATCAATTCATTATGATTATTCCAGGTCTCCCATTTCTCCTCTACTTGTATCTTAACTCTTTAAGCCAAACCAGACAGACATTTTAGCCCAAAGGTGGTAATTTTCATACCCCAGGTAGGGCCAAGTGCAGTGATGAAGAAGGGATGGCTGTTGCAGACAATCTGAACATGTGCTACTGCCTGGTTTGTGCTCAGTGGGGCATTCAGTCCTTTCAACTACAGTCACCAAGTTCACTCTGTAAATGTTAACATTTTGTCCATCATAAATATTAACGACTTAAGAAAGTCTCTACTTCAGTAAACTTTATTTTTCTCCTACCCCAAAAATTTCCAGGTTCCAAAAAGCGTTCCTGTTTCACATCCAAAGCACAAATACAAAAATTGTTGCCACCACCACTAACAAAACCTCCCGTTGTTTCATCTGAGTCACTGCTTAGCTGAAAAACATATTTGCTGAAATTTGACCAAGTTTGATGACCTTTTCCAGCAATCAATAATCAAGATAGAAGGAAAAGGTGGTTTGCATGACCTTTCAAAAGTGTATCAACTTTATTTGGCCAGGAGAGCTTCTAAAGGCTATTTTAGTTTCCAAGGCTCAGACTTGTTGCCCAGACTGGACGTTTCTGTGCAGTGTCTGCATTAGTCTCTTTAAATGCTCAACTGCACAGGACAAGCTCAGAGGAGGAAATGAATTCACAACAGGAGATCCTTTGGCTGATTAACTTCACCCTCAGTGGTGGATGTCAGTCATGTTAATTGGAATCAATACACAGCAGTTAAGGGGGCACAGGGATAATCAGGCAGGGCAGGGACAGGCCCATCAGTTCTTAAAATAAGCTATCTGTTAACAACTTACAGTGGCATGTGACAAACCTTCCCTGCAAAGGAATGCAAAGCATCTCTAAAATTCCAATTTAGCACACAAATAAAGTTAATTTGGCAACACTTATCTTACAATCTAGCAATAAAGGAAACAGTCATTACAAATTAAATCAATGCTGAACTGATCAAAGTAGTAAAATGAGAAATTAGGCTTCCAGAAAACCTTATAGGAAACCCTTGATCCAAATTGTACACAGAATGAAAAGAGAAGTTAAAGTCTTAAAATCCTAACACAGATAATTTTAATTACGCCTGGCTGCAATTTTATTATACACCTAAGGCTGAAACTCAATGCACAGTTTCAAAAGTAGTAATATGTCAGAAGGTGAAAAGTAATAAAATCTTAAGGTTTTTCCTACTCTTCAGATGAGAAATCACTTGAGACACCCACAAGAACAGCCACATCCTAGGCACCTCTCTGGCATCTGCAGTTTAGCACCAGGCTTTCCCCCCCTCTGCAACCCAGCTCTCCTGTCTGCAAGGGCAGGCTTTGCTCTGGGTGATACACAGCGTGTTGGAACCAGACTCACCTCTGTGTTATCCCATTCCTAAAATCCTCGGGGATGGTTTCCACCAAAAATTCCTGCAGGAAAACACAGTCCTGTCCATCACACCGTTCATTACCCTTCCTTAAAACCTGGCCTGGCGTGGGCACGCGGGAGTGACACACGTGATGCGTGACACCCCTGATGTCAGTCCCTGCTGCATCACCTCACACAGCGAGTGGAGAAAGCAGTTTCACTACAACAGTAAGACAAGTAACACACAAATACCACACAAAACAGAACAAATTAACCTTTGTTCAAAGGCCTCTATGTCTTTACTCCTTTAGGGAGTGAAATGAATACCAGATGTTTCATTGCAACATCTTCATACTCCTAACTACAGAAAATATCTCCAAGACAAGATCAGGGTATTTCACTAGTTATTACAAAGGCATCAAATCATATTTAACAGATTTATGAAATCTGGAGCCATCTACATACTGCCATTCTCCCCATTAAATTTACCTCAGCCTAACCAATTAAGTGCACAGATTAAGATCACAGGTCTTTCCTCCTCAGACCTACACACGGACTTTGTGGAATCTGGTTAAGCACTTCAAGGTGGGAGGTTTTCCCTGCCCTCCGTAGTCATTGGAAAGTGTAACAAAAGGAAAGAGAATAAGGGCATCCTATATTATACTGTCAGTACCAACTGGTCATCCCCTCTGCAGATACAGACATTTTACAGAGTTCAGTTGTCAAAAGAGAGCTTGAATGACCAACAAGCAATGATTTCCCCTTCAAAAATCACAGTTCTGCCTCCTGATTTTCTACCATCTGCCAGTGCTAAAACACCAACTCCTCATCAAGCAGGCCAGTCCTGCTGTTGTAGATGACAGTGTCATTCCATCCACCGTAAGCTCCCTTGGATATGGTGGGAAAGAGAGACATTCAGTCTGCTAATGCAGGGAAAGGGGATTTTTCAAGCTACCAAGCTCAAGGCAGATGTGCACAGTGCAAGGAGACCTCGTTTTAAGCTAATTACAAAGAAAGATGACTGGTATTAACTGCACTTTGGGAGTTGTGAAATCACAGCTCACTGGGGTTACACATCCAGGTGTCATCTGTTCCTCTGAAACCATGTATCAGACCAGCAGCCTTACGGAATAAACCCAGAGCGTGTGGAAGACATTCCGACCAAATACTGGACTATTTAGGGTTATCAAGGCATTTCTTAGGAAGTGATCTTTCATCACCATTTGAGGCAAAGCTGCTGCTTTTGTCTGCTGCTGTTGTGGTGTCAAGGTTTTATTTAATCATACTATTTGCCTAATTTAAGGCGGTTTTCTGGATTTGGTTCTATCTTGAGTAAGAACATGTACATAAACTGTGGCAGAGCTCACAAGGGCCCAACACCCACCAGGAGTTACACCACATCTTCCTCAGAGGAGAGTTCCCAGGCCTCATGTCAAGCTGCTGAGTGCTCTGGCCAGAATAACCCACACACAATCCAGTGAAAGTCCATGCTGTCTCTTGACTTTCAGTTTCTTTGTATACAAAAACACTAAAATTACCACACACAACCAAATACATTTTGAAGTCAATGATCTTCAAAAGAAATGTTGTACTTAATACATATCTTATAAAAAAGGGATCTGTCCACATAACAGCCATATCTGATTGTAAACCAGACATTACAGCTTCATGATTCTTTGGGCATTTAGCTTAATTTTATCCACATTCCCACATCAACTATCTCAACAACAGACAGAATCATCACTTGCCAAGGGAAGACTCAGATGTCAAACCAAGAGACTTGCCTACACAGGCTATATAATAGCACTGAACATACAGGGTATGATATAACAATGCTAACTGGATTTCATCACCTCACTACAGCCTTAAACTCCCAGCAAACAAAGCAGATAGCTGGGCACTTCTCACGATTAGTGCGAAGTGTTGGCACAGCTGGTATGATATTTTCCCTGGTTAAATGAAGTATAAATGAAGATGCATCGGCCTCAGCTTTGCTTTCAGACAAAATTCATATGAGAGAGTGTGAATATTCAAACTACGTATGCTACTCTTTTATTTAATAACTGTTGTCATCAACTAATGGAAGTGATCTGGCAGGTTCAGCAGCAGGGATGATACTTTCAGCACTGTGGTCGAAAAGAGCAGCAAAATTATCCTTTCCTCATGTAGAAATCCAATTTATTTTGCTGTGTTTGCCCAACTGAGTTGAAATCTTCAGGCATTTCGCTCTAACAGGACCACATGTGAAGCACTACACTATACCCCACACCCTCCCTTTATCCCAGGGATAAGCACAGCAAAGCAGACAATCAAGCCCAGCAGGAAATCACCCATAGATGCTCTATGGTGAGCTTGCTGAAATCCCTGCAGCAGCTGGGGGATCCTGGATGCAAATGCTGCTCTCCGTGCTGGTAAGAGTCAAACGCCTTCACTTGAAAACATCTGTCAGTCCCTCTGCTCACTGGTGGCCACTCTTGCCTTTTCCAGCTGCAGAACCCACTGAATTCCCATTTCCATCCTGATGCACTCAAATGCATCAGGCTGGCTATCCCATGCTATTTCCTGATTAATACTGGCACGCTGACTGATGCTTGCTCACTTCCAAAGGGCAGCCACTGCAAATACAAGGCAATCCAACTAAATATAGGCTGGGAAAGTCAACAATACCTGCATGATTCTCTGTTAAATCTCTGGTGTTAGACCTGCAGCAATTCAAGCATTAAGTTAACCAAAGTAATACATAAAATAATTTTTCAATAGTTTTACCTTAATAATTCCAAACAATATCAGTGCAACTAGAAATAAAGAAGAAACCAAGGAAGTAACCTTGACACATCACAGAAGGCTTGAGTGTCAAATTTAATAGCTTCAGAAATAACAAGTCAGAGGCGAGATGGAATTCCAGCTAACTTCTGAAGCAATGAACTCTCTATTAAACCAAATCAAGTCAAGAGGAATGTTCTGGGATTTTGGTCCTCAACTTGGAATATTTTCTTGAAAGTACACATGGATAAAGCCAAAAATGAAACTTCACATTTGTATGTTATCAGATATTTTTCTATTATTATTTTTTACTTAAGCTGTTAAAAAGCTACTGCAATTAATTTCTAAAATAAATATTGGAACTAAAGGGATATTTGTCAAGTTACAGAAAATGGAAAGAATATTTGTTCCACCATCCCAAACTGTTTCAATCAAAACTCGTGTCTTGTTTTGACAGCACATACCAGTTCATGTCAGCTGTATCATACCTACACTTCCACATCTAAATCTTAGAGCTATTTCTACGGTTGGTTTCATTAACTGGAAAGGATTAACACAAAGCACTTTGCTATTGCTGCAGGTTCGAGTACGAATGTTTTCTGCACACTAAAGACCAGCTGCTTCTAACTAAACGGTGGAACTGCACAGAAACATCTTGGCGTAGGACTGAGCCTGCCTGGGTCAGCACCACGGGCCTCGACCACCTGGAGAGATGTGAGGAGATTTGGGGGAAGCAGTGCCAGGGCTCCTTCGGACTGGAAGGGTGAGAATTAGCTGTCGTTACTGGCTGAAAACATTTAAATTACCTTGGGAACGGTTAAATGCCTCTATAATTGATGGATGAAACCTGTTTCTTCCCAAGGCAAGGGGCACTTGCACCTCTGGCCTGTAATTGCATTGATGTTTCATTCTGGAGGAACTGAGCCTGTTACCGACATCAGGAATCACACAAAAGCAGTTAACTGAGGAATTCCTAAACTCAAAAAGAAAAAAAAAAAAAAGCTTGAAAAGCACCTGATTAGATGAGACAGGTTTCCTATTAAGTGAATCCACACAGTATGAGCAGTCACGAAGGTAAAGTAAATTAAGTAATGTAAAGTAAAATATTTAAACATTTAGTTAAAAATTGGCAAAGTTATTCTAAGCCATTTCACATCCACAAAAGACTGTAATCATGACCAAGGGCAGACTCTCCTAGCATACCTGAACGTGGTATTTCCTGGAATAACATTAGAGAGGACTGGCCCCAGCATCATGTGAGCAAACTGCAAATGCAGCTCAGTGCTGCTGCTGCTGTTAAACACTCAGTGCTGCTTCTTCAGGGGTTCCATGTTACAGAAAATTACATTTAATTCAAACTGAGCAACTTGAAAAAGGTAACATCATGATTCTTCATCCATAAAACAAACATAGGATTGAGGTATGAAGCTGAAAGGAGCAAGAGCCTTCTCTCCAGAGCAGTTGACTCAGGGCTTACTTGAGAACTTTGGAGTCTTTTCCCAATATACTTCCTTTAAACACAAACCATATTTTTATTGAACGCATGTGGTACTCCATTCTTCATTGGAGTCTCTAAATATTATCTTAATAAAAGCAATACAACTAAACCCAAATATGATTTTTGCAATTCTTCTGAAATACACGACAAATCAGCTGAAGTATGAAGAACAGCAAATTACGGGATTATCTGGGATTTAAGTGTATACAATTTACATTCTGACAGATTACAGTGAATCAGCATTACAAAGATCACATGTCCTAAACTGGTTCTTTACACATTTCATTTATCTCAGCATTAGTATGTCAGCTATATGTTTTAGAAACAAAGTTAATCAATCAACAGTTAAGAATTGTTGGGATTTCAAGTCTTGCCCGTTGCCTGTTCATTAAATCCCATCCTTCGTTCTTCTTTGGGGATTACAAAGTTTCTCAGAATTATTTTTGCCTCACCCCATCCTGACTGAAACTAAACAGAAACACATTAAGTGACAGTCCAAGCTACAACAGGCTCAGCCCCACTCCACCAGGATCAGGCTCTCCACACTCCCCTGCTCTACTGTGAGGATTACAAACCAAGATTTACAGAACAGCAACTGCAAGGGACAGTGGCCTGAAGAGAAAAAAGACATTGAGAAATTCCCTCTGACAGGTGGGTAATAGGAGTTTAACAGAAAAGTCTTCAAGGAAGAATAAAGTACCTCAGAGTAAAAGTCAAACACGTTGCTCTACCAGGGAGTCCAGCAGGAAGGAATGAGGAGGAACAGCAATATTGTGCACGGTAACATCAGAGCGTGCCTGGTCACCTCTCTGCACCCCCAAGAGCTCCCAGGCTGGTTTCTCTGTGCACAGCAAGGCTTCAGCACACCCACCGAGCCCTCGGATCCCACACGGACACTGGGGAAGGGATTGGATCAGCCACCCCAAATTCAGAGATGTTCCTACAGACACTGGGAGGGCTGGGGGGTTGTCAATCAATACCTGGAATGAGGGAGAGAAGCCAGCTGGCTGGAAAAGCAGACTGGAGAACTGTCAGGCAAAAGAGAATCATGTGCATGTGGCAAATCCAGTTTCTACATGCTTTTGGTCTGACAAATCCTAGCTTAGACACTGTTTTATGTCCTGTGGATTAGTAAATCAGACAAATGCTTGCCCTATGACAATGAGATCTAGTTCTGTTATCTCTAAATATTCTCCAGTCAGCCTGAAATAACATGCACAGGGGTTGTGTCCCCGTTAACATGCACGTTTACTCTGTGAAAGATGGACTGATGGCAGAAATTGATCTAGAGCATCCCAGGAATACTGCTGAAAAGTGTTTGACGCCAGCGCCAGGATTAGGATCCCTCAGAGCCAAGACATGAATGTCATGTAGGAGCTGCCTGGCCCAAACCACAGTAATTACACTTGGAGCTTAAAGGAGGAGCTAAAAGAGAAGAATGGTGCTATCAGGTAAGTGACACACTCATCATGCAGTCAAAAGCAGATGCTACCTCCTTTCCTAGATGCAAAGGCCTGAAAGTAGGTTAAAACACCAAAATACGTTTCCATGTGGGTCTAGTAGTCACAGAATTCCTGCATGCACACCATGATTTTATTAGCTACAGCTCAACCACAGCATTAACTGCTCATGTCTCTACCTGGTTCTTCATGACAATGTGGCACTAAACACCAGATTTTACTCACTGTCTACTTCATTTTTGTACTCTTCTCCCACCAATTTAACAAGCTGAAGAGCAAGACAGAGCAGGCTGGGCTGGTCACAAAACAGCAATGCTCTGAGACCATAGCAGAGGAAAATGTCTAAACTAGACAAAGATAATTGTCATTAAAGCAGCACAAAGAGCTGTTTTACTACTTTGAGTCAGATTGTGACTCTTAAAGCACAGAAATTTGTCTGACAAATATGGAATACATACCCCCTCTCAAATGCCTAGCTAATTCGGCCAACTAAATAGAGATAGCACTCAACAGCTGAACTCATGCACGTGCCAGATCTTCTAACAGTGGCATCCACTGCAGAGGTGGCTGTGCACTGGAAAAAACACTAAACCACTGTCATATCTAAGAGCCCATTGAGAAAGCAGCTTGTGAAATCCAATGCTTTGAGGCTTTAAATAACTTATATCAAACTGAAACATTCTAAATCAAACACGGGTTTTTGTGGTGGAGAGATAGGGGTTTTTTGGTTTTTTGGAGTTTTTTTTTTAATCAGCCTACATTTCTATTCAAGTACTTCATATGTTTCCTATTCTTTAAAGGTAAAACTACTTATACTCTCAGTATATTTGCTTAAGAGTAACAAGCACTTGATTTTGGAAAGATCACCAGTGTCAACTGCAACGATGAGGAGACAATGACACTTGGAAGGGGCTCAGCCTTACTACTAACGTGGAGTTCTTTAAATAGTTTTCTTGTTCCTACAGTCACTTTCCTGGGGCAAGCAGGGGGTGGAATTTCTCATGCTATTGAAATCTTTCATTATTGATAACTTTAGGGGAACGGTTCCTTTCCGCTCCATTTGATGCCCAACCCTGTTTCACACCACCTCAGCCTTCCACAGCACAATCCCCTTGCAGCCACACTGGGTACATAAAGCGTGCAAGAACTGGTTGGGGCAGGGCACTGCAAGTTCTGTGTGATGTCCTGCCCTGTAAATCTGAATCCCTGTCAGGGTTTAAACCTGTGAAATGCAGTGGGAATTTAAACAATGATTCAGTTATGGGAGCAGGTGCTTGTTCAACTTGCTGAATGTTCATCCTGCTGTTAACAGCTTGCACATTTATACTACAGTGCATGAAACAGCAAAGTCCTAGAAAGAGTATAAGGTGTTAACAACCACTACACAATATTTCTGTAAGGGCACATTTCCTCCATTTCCCATCAACATAAATTCTGACAACAAAACCCAAATCCGTGCATTCATTCATCTTCAGCATCTGCTTTTAATTTACACATTAATAGAAGGCTACATTTCATCATTAAGTTTTTCTTATTAGTGATTGAATCAGTATTTCTGCCCCTTTTGTAGTGTCAGTTCATTAGTTTCCTGAAGCTGATTAAGTTTATTCTGCTATTTCAAAAGGAGCCCATATTTTATTTACACAAACAAACAACACAGAACACACTGCTTCACACACTTCATGGCACATCTGCATCTCCTTAAGTGGAATCCCTTCTTCATTAGCAGCAGCTCCCCTCTCACAGGCTGAGTGAAGGCAAATCCACAAGGAGCCACACCAGCCTGGTGGGCACTCAGCACACTCATGTAACCAAACCATTTAATTAATTGGCAAAACCACCCACTGCCCATGGCAATGCAATGGTTCATATTCTGTCACCCCAAATTATTTTTTCTACCCCTTTACTGAAATGAACTCTACACTTACAACTACTGGTGCAAATTCTCCATAGTCACAAAGTCTTTGGTAATACCAAACACCACAGACTGTGGGGAAAATCCCTAAGAGCAGCACTTAACAGTGTTCAACTGGTATTGTCAAAAACCAGTGCAGACACATTTTTGCAGCCACACAGCAGCTTCTCACTTAGGGGCACACAGAGCTGTGCTGACATGTTTCATGGACCGAGGAAATTTTTAGGCTACCCCTAAATTCCTCTGCAGTTCTAGGAGTTAGGAAAGAAGCTGAAACACAAATTCATGACGATGGGAACAGTTGAGTACCTGATCCTTTTGGAAATTATTTGCAGCAGTTAGATATACTGTCCTTTTCCCCTGCCAGAGATTAGAGCTCTGACAGCAAAAATTATCACGTGAGCACTTCATAATCCCTTCCACTGCACAGACACTGGGTTTGGACCAGTTCTCTTTACTGGCTGACTTTTCACAGCAGGGAACACAAAGTGCTGCCTCTGCCAGGCTGGCACAGAAAACAGAAACTGAAATATCTTAATCAGGATGGCTAAATTTTGAGGGGGGAGACTGTATTAGAAGGGCAGGACCAGCAGCTGGCATGCAGCCTTTTTTTCCTTTCATCACAAGGCCTGCTATCAGAACGTCCCAGAGAAAGCAGTCAGAGGCACGCTGCAGTGCATTTGGGAACACAGATACCACAGGGTATTATACTGGGATTATTCACTCATCTCTTGGCAAATCCTCACCTGGCATTCCACATTAAGGATTTCTGAGAGTTTGGGTTGGTGGTTTTTTGTTTGGATGGTTGGTTGGGTTTTTTGGGGGGTTTTTTTAAAGAATGTTCATAGACCTCTAAATGAAAGTTTAGCTGAATTAATGCAGTTATCAAGCAAATAGTGAGTGTAAATCATGAACAATATTCTTTAGTAACTTTGAAAACTGAGAAATATGCGAAAGGCAGTTTATACAAACAACAGCTTCTGTAGCTGCATAAAGGGAGGCAAACAGCTGACAAAAACACATCACTTCTGTGCTTTCAAATAATCTGTTTTGACAGCGTCACAGCAGAGCACATACATTAGTGATTTCTCATTTGTATCAGCCTCACTGGTGGAGAATCCGAGTTAATTTCCCAGCTAAAGCAAACCACATGTGTGTTTTACCACTTCCTGGCTTTTGGAAAAGCCCAAGTCCACCTATGATTCCCAGCTTATGAACCAGCTTCACTGTTTCCTTTGGAAGATGACAGGAATCCACTAATGATGTTAATGACTACAAAGTTTTAAAAATTGAGACAATTACTTCTTTCAGTCTCTAAACAGGTAATCAGTTGTGACCAACTTTTCTCAATTTGCTAACAATCAGTAAGTCTTAACTAAACATTTAAAAGCATAAGGACTTCATTTAAAAGTTTAAGTAGAATCAGTATAAAACTTAAATGACACCATCTGTTCTTAGCAGACCACATTCTTTAAGTGTTGGAAGTAGAACAAGGCCATATAGCTCATCAAAAAATAGCAAACTGCATGCTAAAATTAAGACATTTCCTTGAGATTCAACTCTACAAATATTCTGAGGCACCTTCTTAATTATTATCTACTAGCAAAGGGCAACATATTCATTCATTTAGTGCTTATTACATAAGCCACTGAAGGGCATAGGAAAAAAATCCCACTGGGATTATGGAGTGAGAAAAAGAACTATAAAAATGATGTACAGTAATAAGAAAACATGCTTTAATTTGTTCTGTAAAAATCAGAAAATGTGTACAAGGATTTAAGTGTATGAAAATATAGACAGTGTTTTAATAAGCTACAGTGAAAAACAGTAAAACTAAGTTTTACTCTGAAAGTCAGCACTATTAAATCAGTAACTTCAACATAATGTATTCAAGTTGCAGAAAAAACAAGCATTTTTTTTTAATATTAATAATAGCTGACATTCTCCTTCATGTTGCTGCAACAAGGGGCAAAGGAGTTTTTCACAAAATGGAGGCACATTACAGCACCAACCATAGGAAGATGGATACACTAAAAAGGAAAGTTGGGCACGTCTGTACAACAGTTGGAATACAAAAACATGTGGCATGTTCTATAACATTACAATTCGATGTTTTGAAAAATAGCCCTGTGTAAACCACAGTGCAAATAAACGGCAGCATGTGTCCCCCAGGAAGAGCCAGGGACTTGCATTCCCCCTCTGTGATGGTGGAAACTCACAGGCCCATGCCACAAACCATTCTGCTTCTGCTCATTAAGATTTTACTCAAATGGAGATGGAAGGTTAAGTTCTAGCATCAGCTGCAGCCTTGTTGTTTGCTCTCTAGTGAGAACAACTCTTCCACTATCCAGAGCACTTGCAGTAGAATATCTAAATTCCTTTTCCCTGAAGTATTTGTTTTCTTATTTACCAAATTGGTTGGAGCATGGTTTGGGGCGGAAATCCCAAGCATTCTCTGCTAGAAGTTTGTTAGAAAAGCTGCTGAGCAGGGAAGCCAAACCCCTCCTCCCTCACCTGAAATCATCCCAGTCAATGTCTGAACTCAGGGACAATGTGCAGCCCACGAGAGCAAGCAATGTCTTCCTCAAAAACACAACCCCCTGTGCTGTTCTTTCCGTGTTTTAGTGAGATTTTCTGAACAAAGTAAACCTTGTAAATCACAATTTAGAAGGCAGGGGTGAGCAGGGTGAAGGTCCAACACTCCCACTGGAGCACCAAAGCATTCCAGGGTAGTTTGGGGTGACAGCAGGGGCAAGGGGCTGCAGGTGCAGCCCAATTCTGGCAGCTCAGGACACAAGTCACTTTATAAACCTTTGCTCCCACTCTGTCATCTGCACAATTTGTGCAAAAGCATTTCCAGTACAGTGAAAGGGTCCCCACCACATCCCAGTTACAGCAACTGTTCTCTCTGCAGAAATGGAAAATGATCTGCAAACACACTTGCAACCTAAAAGTGGCTTGGTTTAGATTTATGAACCTGCCTCACCCCGCTCCAAAGCATTATTGCATTCACACGTATAAAGCTTTCCAAGAGCACAAAGACACAAGTAAATTAATAGTACAAATGTTTGTGCTATAAATGTGTAATTAATATTACAGTTTTAATACAGGCTCAGCCATATCACAGTTTGCAAAAGTTTGGTTTTTTCCAAGTTAAGCCTTCTGAGTTTTCACTATATATTCACGCTGAAAAACCTCCCATACCAAAATAATGGAGAACACAAAACAGACTTGAGTCTATTTAAAATCACTGTCACATCTAAAAGATCGTAAAGAACTACAGAATTAAAATGCATCAAGCCCAGCACTGAATATCCTCAATATCCTAATGACCAGCACACCATACCCACCTAATAGCACTATCTTGAGGCACCTCAGGGAAGCTGGAATAGGGATAACAAGCATCAATTCCCCACCCAACCAGATCTTGAAACTAGAAAATCTCAGGAGGAAAGTACTCTCAGAAAACCTGCAGACACCACAAACTGAGCACCGATGTGTTTGAGAGCCCCAGCCACGACCCTCAGGCAGCAAGGCTGCATTTGCACACACACAGGAAAGGAGCAGTAACAGCCGGGCAGGGAAGCTCTGGGAACAGCTCCTCCAAGACTAAGATCATCCCCTTTTCCTGCTCTCACAACTCATCTATGAAGCAGCAGTCTACTCCCCACACCAACCAGTACCTTCCTAGCAACCTCAAACTTGTCTTTTCCACTGGACAGGAAAGGAGTCTCTGCTTAGTTACTCTGTTTTCTGCACAACGGGATAATCTATCACTAGCTCTTAGTAACCATCATACCAAGAAAAAACATTACCTGTTCCACTTCTGAAATACTTTTGATTTATCCATAGTCCACTGTGTAAAAATAGAGTCCCTTAACCTCTGCCTGATTTGTCAGTCTGTTCCCTACAGACTTTGGGACTGAAATTCTACCAAGTAGTTCATTGGTTTTCATTCCAGTAAATCTGAAGATATCAGCTGCTACTGAAGAATATTATATTCTCATTCAGAAGTGGACAAGAAGCATTTCATACTCATTATATCATTTTCAATGCTGGTACACTTACATTCTTTATAGATGACATTACTGATTTTCCCTTTTGTTTTATAGAAACAAAGACATTTATGTTACCATCACTTCATTTGTAAAAGGGCTATAAATGAGACACAAGTGAGATGCATTGCCTGGAAATTGCTAGTTTGAGAATCAAAACATGCTGAAATACCTGAATACAATTATTTAGCCATGATTGTAATTAGCTGCATTTAAATCATAGTAATGAACTAATGGATTAGTTCTCATGCAGAGGAAGTCAAAGGAAATCCATTACAAAGCTAATTAAATGACAGTCTTTAAGAAGAATAATGGTTTTTCTCTCTATTAGGTCACGCAAAGTACTGAACTGTGTGCTTGGAACATTTCTGCCAGCAAGGCTGGGAAGCACCACTCCCCTGTGCCTGTAAATCCACAATAAATTCTGCTTTAAGAGAAACTTTACTTCAACAAGAGACAGGAAAAAGTTTTGTTCTATTTTATGTGTGGATGGAATGAAAATAGGAGAGGTGTAATTATTATGAAGACAGAGCCCAAACCTCTGGGCCACTCAGACAGGAGCCAGCCCTGTCCCTGCTCCTGTGGGGCTGCTGTCCCCCAGCCCCAGGGGACACCACTCTGCACCTCTCTGTGACAAACCTCACACCACTCTGCCAGCCTCAAGGAAAACTGCAGGAAAGAAAACAACCTACAGTTGTTCATAATTTAACCATATTAACTTCACTGAAGCCTGTAATGAATTATTTTAGTAATGACTTGTAATTGACCCAACGGATAAAGATTTATGGAAGATTCAACAAGGAAAGTAGAAGCAAATATCTGAGCAAAATTCCATTGCCATTTTTTAAATGGGGGTGGGGGAAAAAAGAAGCAAAAAAAGGAAAAGATGCCTAGAAGGGAAATACAGAGCTCCTCACACATTGGTTGCAGCAAGGAGCAGAATGATGAATGACTGTGCTGTGCTGAAAGGGCACATGACAAGAATATATTGTTCTCACCTGTGGACCTCTACTTTACTCGGATTTTAATGAATCATAGTCCTTTCAGTTCACTTGCAAGTCTCAGCTCTTTACTCTCTGTACAAGACTAACATTTCTGTTCCCAGCATTCGTAGAACTGCTGTTGACTGAAGAATTTATGACTCAGCCCAGCTGACAGCATGCTGGAAACAGAAGAGATTTAGTCTGTCTTTCTCTACATTCCCAACAACATCTCATTTTTACTCAGGAAATATTCATCATTTTGTAAAATGTTCCCCCTGTTCCTTTAGCTGCAGCATGGCCAAGGAGTCAAAGAATAAAACTGTGCTACACATATAAAAACACACACTTACTGAGAGCTTTTATTTAAAACTTTTATTATAACCATAGTCACAGCATGCAAAGTATGTTCAGTGCACCATCACCAATGCAAAAATTCAATTTCGGAGTGCAGTAAACACTTTACACATCTCTCCTTTAAACTGAGTTTAACAGACATCTTTCTGTATCTGTCCAAGTCCTGACATCTAATGGGGATTGTTAATGTTTCACCATCCCATTGCACTTGATAAATAAGCAACTGTCAACCCAAAAAGCTACACAGAGGTGTTTAATCACCCTCCAAGGTTAATTAAAGACAAAGATTAAAGGGTGTAAAGCAAAAGTTGGGGTTTTTAAGCTTCTCCTTAGTTTCTAATAAAAGAAGAATTAAGCAACTACTGTGTCTTGATGCAACAAATACATCATTTTTTTTATTTTAAAACTCTGTGTACAGTCAATTCTGTGCTTTTCCCAGAAGCCAATCCTTGCTTCCAGGTAAATCCCTTATTCCAGTAGAAAAGCTGCAGCTTTGCAGCAACTTGAAGCATTTCAGGTTTGGTATTTGTTGTTGCCAGTGGTCACCATTTTCATTACACCAAGGGCAGAGATTGCAGGTAAAATTGGAGTAAGCCAAAGAGGTGCTCTACACTGAGCTACCAGTGGAAGAAAAGTAAATAATGGCACAGCAACAATTATTAGTAACAGATTTTTGCCCGTGACCACACAGTTAAACACCAGCAAATCTGTAAACAAACCAAATTTTCTGAATCCCAGCACAGAGCCTTCTATTGATTAAAGTAGCTTCCTTCTATTTTAATACTCATGACTAAAATAATACTACTTATGTTGATAATGGAAGGTGTAAGTACAATTTCCTGGTGGAAACCCGGCATTTTCCATGATAAAACACTGCTTTTATAAGGTTAGAACTTCATTAAACCTAAAAGTTTAGATTCAGACTCTAGAAATTAAGCTTTAGACAAAAAAAAAGTCTGAAAATTTTTAGTTTGAGAAGAGACAGTACATCCAATTATGATGCAGGTGCTAACGTGCAACTTGAAGTAATTCTTAGAATGTAGTTTTTACTTTTTGAATACAAAATAGAGATTAAGTCACCAAATGAGTCATCTTTCCTCTCATCTGGAAACAACACAATCACTTAATTAAAAGTGTGTGTGGTGGTGGGGGGTCTCCAACCATTATATTCAGAGTTTTATGGGTTTATATTTTAAAGCTAAAGCCATTTGTTTAATTCTAACTGAAGCTTTGGGGGCAGGGAGGTGGGGGATCCAATAGAAAGGCCAAGTTCTCAGCAGAGGTAATGTTAAAATACTGACATCACTTAGAAAAATAGATTTCCAAAAACTTTACAGACAGCTAGAATTACTCACAGCCTAAGCTGCACTTTGCCTTGGCAATGCCAACAGATTCCTCACCCAGGGGCCTTGACTTCAATGCCTACTCCTCATCTAACATCAATACCAATAAACCCTCGGGGGGCAACCTGGATGGAGCAGCTTTCAGGTCACAGGCCGCTCCTACAAAATGTGTGTGCTCCTACACTATGGAGTCTCAGGAGGGAGCAATGATCAGTATTAGATAATTCTTCTAAATAAATACTGTTGTAATTTTCTACTTTAGTTTTATACCCCAAAGGCTCTAACTCAGCATTACAGAGGGTAGCAATGCTAACAGCCTTACACCTGACGGCAGAAAAACTGGACAAAAAATCCTAGAGCACAGGCAAGTGGAAGAAAACCTTTGGCTAAACATACCTGGGAAGAAAAGGAATACATGATGGTGAAAAACCTTTTCCACAAAAGACTCAGCTGCTGCTTGCACTGCAGTCATAGCCTAGTTTCCCATCAATCATCCTATAACTCATGTTTGACTTTCTCTTGAACCATAAATCCAGAATGGTTCTTTGGTTCCAAAGCCCTGTAACAAAATCTGACAATCCTCCTTTCTGATTTTTCATTTTTAAATAGCATTTACAAACTCTTCTACCTACCTTAGCTTAAAAGCTGATGGATTTTGAATTCAAACCATACTAAATATTTGCCTGTCACCAAAATAATGCCACTCAAAGACTTTATATGTCAGTTCACACATTAAATGTATAATGTATTTTTATGCTGCTACTGACCCCTTAAATCAATAATCTGAATTTAAGTCGACTGGAATCACTGCTTTGTCTGTTTGACACTTCTGGCATCTGGAACAGCTTTAGCAAATGCAAAATAAACCACAGGACAAAACCTATCAGAAGCAAGACCATGCTCAAGATGAATATATCACTTAAACACATTTAAAGGCAGGATCAGGTATCAGATTTTTTTCTTAACTGAGATTTATCTCCCTCTTTCTTTCCAGCATACTTGCAGCAGCACATAAGACTACTTTGATTCAAATCAGACAGTCTGATAATTCCAAGGCAGTGTTTTTAATTCCTCTTACATAATTAAATTCCAAAAATTGAAATAGAATTATATATTCCATTTTCTATGTCCTAGAATTTCTTAGCACTCCTGTCCACCAAAAGGAAATGTGACAGGATATCACTCACTACTTCCATTGAAAAATTTCTTAGAGAACAAGGAAACTCAAAATTACTGTGTTCTTAATTAATCTTAAAATAGGATAAGATTTCAGAATTAAAAGTTACATTTTGAAAATACTGATCTCATCTCTGAAATAAAGCTCATGTGATCACACAGCCACCTACAACAGCCATCATACTTCCAATTTATAAAATGCTTTTAAACATAGCAAACCTTTCCCATTCTGACCAACCAGCACCTCAACCCTGTACATCAACTCGATTCTTTCAGCAGCCTAAATCCTCTACAACATCACTCAAATTTGCCTGTGTTTTAGTCAAACTACTGTCACCAATGAAGTCAATGAAGCTGTCCATAGGAGCAACCCCAAACAAGCCTTGTCCACAGCCAGGAACTTACCCATGCATGCCTTATTTTTACAAACACAAAGCCGTTGCAGAGCCTTTCAGTTTCAGAGATTTAATCACTGAAGCAACTGACTGCACTTTTACTGCAGAATGGTGCTATTTAGCAAAAAAACCCCCCAAAACAAAACAAAAACAAAACAAAAAAACAACAACAAAAAAAAAAACCAAAACAAAACAAAACAAGAAAACAACAATGAAAAAAAACCAAAAAACACCACCCCCAAAAAAAAAAAGATACATCTATCTATCAATCTGGTATTTCAAGTGATTTTTTTTTTTGAGAACAGTCTCAAAAGTAATTATATATGCCTTCCTAGCATAACTTGGAAACACTTCTTTATACTCAACCTCATAAAACTCTTTTCATGTTACTAAACCTGAATAACTGCTCTGTTCTGAAACCACAGGGTTACAGCTCACTACAAAGCATTTCAGAAACTGAACGGTATGAACTTAAAAATATTCTGACCTTTGTATTCTGTTGAGTTGAAAATTTAGTGCTTTTCTTTTGGACCTCTCCACATTACACAGTGTGTTGAAAAGGCCACTGCTTTGGTCTTAATCAAAAGGTGAGCAGTTCCTTACCCGAGACTGAAATCTCTCCTGGTTCCACCAAACCACAGCCATGGCTCCAAAGCACATTCCCACCTCCAACACGTGCAAGTGAAGGATTATTTCTTTGCCATCCCCACACGTGCATGACAAGGGGCTATGTTTGTTTCCTTAGGGTGGTTTTTTCTATCAAGTGGAGAGGGAGGAACTGGCACCAGCCAGCAGAAACCATCAGCTCTTGTGCTGCTGGTCTTGGCATGTTCTGGTTCAGCTGGAACCTTCTGGAGAAAGCACTGAGGCAAAGACAGCACAGCAAGACATGAATCTGGAGCTAGACACAACAAAAATCCTGAAATGACCATCTAAATCCTTCCCAACAACCCTGTCATAAAGTGAAAATACTCTATTGGAGCTGGTGAACAAGCTCCATGGCATTTGTGGAAAGGCAGGAGGTCACTGACACAACTGCTGAAGAAAAAGATCCACTCAGCCAGGAATGAGTAGTGACAGGAAGAAAATGCCTTGGTCTCAAAGTTAAATGGAGCTCTGGAAATAAGATTCCAAGGTATATTACTGGTTATGCCAGTGAATTTTTGTGTGGCCTTTATGACGTTTAAGTCCAAGTATTCAGTTCTCCTGATGGATTGCCAGTATTGAAAATAGTAGAGGGTCACACGGTAGATACGAAATCTGGGCTGCTGTTCTTCACTTCTGTAAACTGAAGGATTCACCTCAAATATTTTCTGCCTTTCATTCTTGGAAATACCACTGCAGTAAAGGATAACTTGTTACATTTGCTACAACTACTTAGATGTCTCAACAAAGTTCCTGAACACACTCCTTGAATATCAAAAGCAACCATGAATTAAAACAATTTTTTTTAAAAAAATGTACTTTTTGCGGTGAATCTGGGTAATATTTGCTATGCTCAGCTTCGAAGGGAGGCTTGTGTCACGGTGCAGCATTGGTGACGTGAGTCACAGTGCCATCCTCGCTAACCTGGGACTCAGAGCAGAAAGGTTTCACATTTGTTACCAACACAGGGGCCCCACCAGGGCACAGCACCCGGGATCCCACACAGCATGGCACTGCAAGGGTGGCACTGGGGCATCACCCAGCCCCAGGCGAGCAGGGACACCAGGGCCACCAGCCCTTCCCAGAGGGAAAACACACAGAGCTTTACAGGCTGCAGGAGCTACTTAGGGATATGCTGCACACTGTAAATTCTTTTACCCTTATGGAAATTCCTAATGCTGTGTGGCCCAGAGAACGAATATGATCCCCTTTCAAAGGCCCTTCTTCAGAGTTTCCAACTCTGGCTTTTTCCTACCATCTCTCCCTGCTTTTCTGAGCAGACCTTTGCAGGGCTGCAGGACTCGAGGATGGGGTGGGGGTAAAAAGGGAAGGAGCTCTCCCAGAGCAATGCATTCCATACATTACTTGGGCAATGGTGCTGTAGTTTGTGTTTGGGTTTAATTCCCTTCCGCCCCATTTAAAATATCAATTCTTAGCTATGTTCCTGCCCAAAACTTGCAATGTTTCATGGTCAATTCCCTCAACTCCCATTTCTCTGAGCACCAAAGGGAAAAACCCCAGCAGGCTGGGTTTAGTCACAGTTTTAACGTTTTGTGAATTCCTACAGCTGTGTAATGCAAACCTAATATTTTATAAATAGCTGGGAGAGGGTTCTCAGGTAGTAAAAACCACTGAGTGAATTTAGATTTCTTTCTGCCCTCCCACCACCCTTTTCTTCTTGTTCTCTCTGTTAGGAGGGTCATTAGTCATTTAAAAGACGTGTTGGTCCATTATTACCTTCAGACCCCATTTGTGCACCACAGATGAGGCCAAAGTGCTTTAAAGAACAAAACCCCACAAGAGATGAGGAACATTGAGCACACCCTCAGACAGAGACCCCAGTTCCATGTCCTACAAACCCTGTGCCTGATTTCAACCTGCTAAACAGCTGATATTTTGAAAACTAAGATGCTGCTTCACTTAATCTCTATGTTCTGATTCATAATTTTTTTTTTCCTTCTAAGACAATCTTCTTACACCCAAAGCAAGTTAGAGGATGCTGTATTAGTTCCTCTGAAGAGTCAGTAATAGGCTTTGAAAATCTTGGATGTTAGAAATCTATTCATTTTTGTGGGGTTTGTGATCTCTGGTAAGTAAAAGCATCTTTGTCTTCTGTTCATAAACACAAAAGTTAGATTGCACTAACAAGCTCTCTCTGAAACATTACAAAGGAATTGTATCAGAAACCATGTACTAACCAAACAAAACCTAAATAACCCCAAACCTTCATCTGATGTCCATCACCATCTCAAAAAAGTAAAATCGTATTAAAATAGTCTGAAAGTTTAAGCTTTCAAAACACCACTGCTCTAATAACGGAGTTTTCTTACTTAGATCTTTGAAAATATTGATTTTAAATTAAGTCTGCTGGTATTTTCAAATGCCACAGATGATACCTCTGCGGTGTTATTAATTTGACCCATATACTGAGATACAATAAAACCCAAGGATGTGTTTCCCTTCAGGTTAATTACTGTTTGCCACTAAATTGCTTTTGAGCTGAAAAAGTGTCCAGAGGTTAAAAAGGCATTAGAAGGTCACACTTTGCCTTGAAGTTAAACAGAAAAAAATTTAAAAAAAAACCCCACTCATTGTGCTATGGAATTCTCTCACTCCACCCCAGGTACAAGACAGTTATCTCAGCCAGGCAGTGAGAAAATGGGTATTTTCTGTTGGATCAAGGTGCAGCGTGGCACAAGACATTTCACAGGGTACAATCTTCAGCCTGTTGGCATCCCTCTCATCTGCTGGAGCTGCTGGCTGCTCCCTCCTCACAGGGAAAATGCTGAGGATATTTGCAGCCACCACCACCCACTTGCTCCTTTTCTGAAACAAAAAATCTCCAGCTCCGTGCTGACTTGCTAATTGCCAGAGGGCAATGGCAGGCAAAGGTTTTACACTCAAACCACAAAGAATTTCAGGCCACATTCAAACAACAAAGGGTCAGCCAGGTGCTGTCCCATACAAGAAAACAATTTTCTGGTTCTGAACTTTACCTTCTGCTCTCAAGTCCTCCCCCGGGATATTGTTTCTTTTGACTCATTAAAAAAACCACCAATGGAAAGCAGAGAAAAGAATACAAGCCAATAGAGCTGTGTTAAAACAATGAGATTATTCTTATCAATACACAATAAATGTAAGCCAGGAAACCATAAATTCTTAATAAAAGTTTACTATGTACCCTCAAAATCTTTTACAAAGTCAGCAAGAAACATGCATTAATCTACAAAGACTTTTTTTCCCTACAAAATATTTCTAAGGTAGGTAAAAAGTTTTCTGGCAGGTCTATCTATTATTTGGAGAATGAACTTCCTGACACTGAATAATACATATAAGCTCAAAGCTGACAGTAGTAAATAAATATTCTCCACTTGGATCCAAAAGGAATTTAAACTTCATTTGCAGGGGGTAGACTGACCTTCAGTACTGCCACTTTCAGTTAAGAGCTGCTATGAAGCCTGTGTATACATGTGTGTGGGGGTATAATTATGTGCACAGCCCACAGGTACGTTTGAGAGGGTATTTCAGTCTGTGCAGTCACTCCTGGGCTGTCACTCTGATAGCAGGACACAATTAGAGAAGTAGCAGAGGTGATGAGGTTTGAATGGCAGAGAGTCTCCTCTGACAGAGGCCACGGTGCTCCTGCTGAGGGGCTGTCAGGCAACACTTTCATGTGTAGAGCTTCATTTGTAGGATTAAAGCAATTACCTCACTATCAAAAGGGAAGACTGAATTCTAATATTTTTAGTCTGATTTGCTCCCAATTTTGCCTGAAGATAAAATATTGAAAGGGTGTAGGTTCTTCTAACTATATGAATTTAGTAATGATGTAATAAAGGCAGATTTCATTTTGGAATTGTTGCTAAAACAGAAACCAAAAAGCTTTGGAAGTGGAAACAGATTACACTGCAGTACAAATCACCCCATTCAATTTAGGAAAAGCCCTTAATGAGTTTGACTGGAGCTCCAGAGGGATGAAGCTGCCGTGCCATATTTGCTCAGGCTGCTGCTGGTGCCAGGAGGGGCTGGGGCTGAGCTCACAGCCCAGCTCCGCATGAAGCCGCATCCGAGGCAAAGCAACCCACAGGAAATTGTTCCTGTGATCTCCTGCTCTTCAAAGCCCCGGCCCCTCAACTCTGTTTACTGGTTCAAAGTTTAATTACCCATCTCCATGCCCTCCATCCGTGCACAGCAGGGAAGGCAAAACACTGTCAGGATGGCATTGAAATGTCACAGGCTACTGCAGAACGCAGCACTGCCCGATGGAGCCTCGTCCCTCCCGGCAGGACCACATTCCTCAGCTGCTCCACGGATCCCATGGACTCCTCCAACCTGGCCACCCAGCTCCTCAGCTTAAATCCACCAAAACTAGAATGCCAGTTGATTATGGAACAACACAATGTCGTGCCAAGTAGAGAAATCGTGAGTTTAAAATAGTTGTGCTGGGTTAGCAAAACAAATTGTACCGATGCATTTGGTGATAGACAACAATACTCTAAAAGCACAAATGTATTTTAGTGCATAAAACTATATAAAACTATTGGGGAAAAAAACCCCAAGCACAGTCCTAGAAGATTTTTCAAGGTCTGTGAAAGTCGAGTAATTGAACTGTATGCAACAGATGAGAAATGTGTTAAAATCTACAGAGAAATTAAAAAGTAGCAGTAAAAGAATTAAATTTAGTAAAAGTTTTAGAAGATATTTCCCATATGAAAGTGGTGAAGGTGAAAGAAGAAAGAGACCTACAGATTCAAGCTCCATAAAATTAGTCCATGGAAATGTAATTACTACTTTGATGGCATCACCTCAGATTAATAAAAAATGAAGAGCATGTCCAATATCTTATCAGCTGCTATTTTTAGGATTTTGATCAATCTGTAGACAATTACCCAGAGCAAAGATAATGACGACTCCGAACCAAGCCCATATTTATGCAGCAATAAACCCAAATTTCCAGGTGAAGACTGACAGAATTATTGCTGAGAGTTCATTCATTGTAAAACTGCACAAGGGACACCAAGGCTGCTACAGCAGCTTCTCTGCAGAGATGTTTTCCTCTCCTACACTCATCATCTGTCTTCAAGAAAAAACACTTGTGGATGACTACAGAAGTAATTTGCAGAGCTAGGTGTGCAATAGCAGAGTTTAATTTAGTTCTGAACCTCACTACTGAGAGGAAATGAAACCAATTAATTGCAGATCTCTCAGAAGCACTGATACACCCTCTGCCACAACCAGATCCCACCTACAGAGCATTTATGCACATCACCCTTCATGCAAAAATGGGTTTTTTTCAAAAACCTACTTGAAGTCTAACACCTAAGTCACCTACTCTGGGAGCTCAGTCAATTCTTTGCACAAGTGACAAACATAAAATGAATAGGGAAGGAAAACTCCTTACTCAACTGCCTGTGTACCTACTGAGTGACAGATTCAGAAAGCCTCTTCTCCCCAAAATCTGGTCAAATAAGAAATGTTGGGATACCGAATAAGCCCAAGATGTGAGGGAAGCTACTCAGCCTGCTGCTCCAAGGGATGTGCATCCCACAGAAGGGATTGGTTCCCGAAGAAAAGGGAACAAAGCCTTGGGTCAGATGAAGGAGCACTCACATGGCTTTTCTTCCAGTTTTCCTTTCTGGTGGCTTGCCATGTTAAGGTTAAAGACTGTCCAAATATTTTACTTCAGATTTTAATTTTAACAGAAGTGATTTCTGATTAGACAGCACAGCTCCCATTAAACAAAAATGTAAAAATAACAAACCTTTTTTTTTTAAATTAGTGTATAGATTGTATTTTAAAGGTTTTATCAACAACATAAGCTCTCAGGAATAATAGAAAAAAATCAAAATAGAAAAAACTCATACTTTTGAATGCAAAGGGAGGAAAGCAGGAATTTCACAAACTGATATCCCAGAAAGGCTGCATTCCTGCCTGAAAGAGCACACCTGTGCTACTGCTCTGCTGTGCAAGAGCAACTTGGTGTAGAAAAGGTCAAGAGGCAAGCTTGATGAGCATGCAAACACTGGAGGTAAAGCAGAAAGCAATTTGCCACCTCTCCGGGGCTGTAGATGTTCTAAATTCACAGCATACTTTGTCATCAATACAGCCTGGAATAAAGACCAGACACCAGAGTGAGTCAGTGCAGAGAACATTCTTTCCTTACACATTTCTAATTTATAAACTAAACTTGGCACCTTAGAAAAAAACCTGCTACTGCCCAGGGAAAGCAGAAAAAGAGATTGAAAGATATTATGAAGCATAACTTATGATTTCACTTAATCACCACTAAATTTACACTTGCCAATGTCTGAGTACATTTACATATTTTTAAGTAACACGATAGAAAGATTAACTGCTTTGCAAAAGAACTGCATTCAACGTCTGGCTACCTTCTCACTGCTTTTTTGGAAAGAGAGAAGTATTTTACAGCACCACTTTATTTAGTCCAGCTATCAAAAACTGCTATAGCAGTCCCACAATTTAAAACTTGCCAAGCTGAAACACAACCCTGGTAGGATTTCAAGAAGCTTAAGAAATTGTGAAATTACAAAAGGAGCATCTGCATTACAGAGCAGCTTTTAAAAAGAAACAAACTTTAAGCAGCAAAAATTTTCTAGAACAGTCCATCATCTCGATTAATAATTGAATAAACCTACCAGCATATTGATACAACAGGAAAACATCAGGGTTATAAAGGGACCAACAGAAGTAACACTTGGGCATGGAACCAGCCACCTGCACTGTACACACCACAGCACCAGCCTTAAATGCCATCTTAGGCTCCACTTCCTACCAGTGTATTTCTGTTGTGTTCCAATATAAAACCACAGCTTCTGACAGCTGGAAGTTCAGAATCCTTCCGCAGGAATCCCACAGAAACCAGGGAGCCTCACAACCCACAGGCTGTGCCCACTCTCCCAGGCTCCTGGTTCGTTACTAAAGAGCACATTGCCAAAGAACTGTTAATTTTTAAGGCTGCTATTCCTCAGTTTTGTAGCAAATAAATCTTCCTAGAGTCCACAGCTGTGAAAATAAAAATATATAAAGACATCTGGTGTATGAATGAAATTTCTCGAAGTGTCATTCCTCTCCATCTCTCCCACCTACCAAAAAACAGAGAGGAAGATTTCTGTGATGGACTCAGTGGTTTGGCACTTTTTTTACGTCTATTTTTCCAGGCAGAAAACTCATCATACCCATCTCACTTCTACCAATACTTCTTTCCAAATCTAGGAAGCAGTTTGGACAGGGAAGAGTGGCTGTTGGACTTTGCTTCATCAGCTGTAACTCTCAGTAGCCAACTGTGCCCTCTGAGGACGACCCAGCCGAGGACATCGCCCTCCCCTCCCGCAGGAGACACGACTCCAGATTTATTTGGGAAGGGAGTGCTCGGTCACACCAATCCAAAACATTCCATATATTTTTTGCTGGACTGGTTTAGCTCTGACAGGTGTAAACAGTGGGAGAAAGATGAGGGAGAAGGCAGAGTTGAGCTCCGTGAGCCCCGTGCTCAGCGCTGGGAGCAGGATGCAACCGGCACCGCAGGGCTTTTATGGCATTCCGGGCTCTAGGCTGAATTATGACATGACAGACTTTCAGAACTTGTCACATATCCTGTTTCTCTTCCAAAAATAACACCAGTCTCACTATATAATTGTGCATGGTGCTTAATTCAGTTATTGTACATGATGCCTTGAATTCCCACCATTCATTTTGCTGCCTTTAACATCCAATTTGTTAAATGACTGTTCTGTTCAGAGGAGTTTTGCTGCAGCACTAGACACACTATGAGGGGAAAAATACACACTAGAGAAGAGGTCTATATAATTACTTTCATTTCCAAGAAAATTCAGATAAAATAAATAATTTAAAATATTTATATTAACTTTAAAACTTAAACTTTAATATTAGCTTATTAACTTCAAAAATAAATATTAGTAAGGAATTTTCATTTATTTATTCATCCTTCACATCAAGGCCAAGTTGGATGGGCCCCTGAGCAACCTGTTCTAGTGAGTTGCATCCCTGTCCACTTGCAGAGAAGTTGAACTAGAAAACCTTTAGGGTCCTTTCCAACCCAAACCACTCTATGCTTGACGTAACTTTTTTTTTTAAATCTTTTTTAAAGCTTTACAGCACTATGCTTTCATTAATCTTCAAGTATTTATTAAATCAATTAATTTTGGACTGAGAAGACCTTGCATCAAGATTTCATCTCCACAGACAAATACGAACATCTGTTTCCATTGTAATTAGTTCATTTAAAAGGGACCAAATTTGTACTAAGCTGCATTTCATAATAAAGTTGCCAAAAAGCCTGGTCCACAAACTTTTCCCTATCCTAAATAAACCAGCAATTAAGCAAGAAAGCTTCTGTCTGCAACAACAAACAGCTGCAGCAGGTGTTTCATAAATAAAGCTGCCCAGGGAGGTGATGGAGTTCCACCCTTGGAGATGCTCAAAATCCATTTGGACACAACTTCAGGCAGGTTGGACTGGATCTCCCTGCCAGCCTCAGCTAGGCTGTGCTTCTGAGCTGCTGGATTTCCTCATACGCTGTTTGCCTCCCCATTCTTGAGTAGAACAATATCATTTTTGCCCCCTGCAAAACCAGTGAGGACATGGAGAAAACAAACATTTCTTTTCCTTAATTTTATACTCGAAAACAGCAGTTTTGAAAAGTCATTACTAACTTTCACTGTACTTGCAATCTGCAAAGGGAAAATGAAGAGAACACCACGAAAAAGCAGGAAGGACATAGAAAGAGCAGAGAAATACTCTGCAAAAAACCCCCCAAAACCAATTGCAGCTGCTGTGAAACGTGACATGTATTAGAAATCTCAGATATGTGTTATTCTCAAGCATTCCTCTTCTGTTCCTTCTGGAGAAGCTCTCTGGACATCCATGGGCAATATGTCCCTCAGAAAACTGAGTTTTCAGTTAGTAGAACCACACTGGATGTGTCCAAACAGTGTTTCATCCTTCCACAAAGCACAGGCCCACACAAGAAATGTCCCAGTAGTACACTTGGAAAATACTTTGTCTTTTTTGCTCACTCTTAGCACATTAAGACAACGTAAGGCCAGAAAAAAGCAATGTTCAATGCTCATTGCTCCTACCGCTGGTTTGATTCAACAGAAAAACATACAGAAACCCCCACAAAAACCCCAAAACAACTTACAACACCCTACAGTTGATAATTGCCTCCAGAGAGAATTGGGAATGGAGCTCAGAACCTTGGTCCTGCCTAATGCTGTGTATCTCCAAAGTCTCCGGGTAATCGGAAGTGAAGGCTGCAGTCAGCACCCTCACCACTGCAGCACAGGGGAACCCTCTGGAAACTGGGAAAGAGAGCAGGATCCTTGACCATGGAAGAGACTTGGAACTGCATCCACGGCTGAATACAAGGCACTCTGTGAGTAACATACAATTTGTTGTTTAAAATACTCCTCGCGGACACCTGTGCCACACTGCTTGAAGACAGATGTTGGCAAACCCACAACTCAAAGTCTGATCTCTGTTTTCTCAATAGAAAAGTGAAGATAAGCATTGGGAAAGATCTTAAAGACTGGCAGTTCAGATAAGATTTGCCCTTTAATTTGTTCCAGTAAAGGTCTTGACATGACTATGAATTTAAAAAAAAAAAAAAAGATCACTGATTTAATTTATTTTGGAAGTTTGGCCCTTCAACTTGATTTCAGAACCTATGAGCCAAGAAATTGTTTCTTCATTCCAGGAGGACTTAGGTCCAAACCTTTCTTAAATTTCCTTTTAAAGGAAGTATCTCAGCAGAGGAAATTCTATAACTGAACTCTCAGCCGAGGAATACACTTCAGGAGGCAAAGATGGAGTGCTGAATGCTGGGCTGGACAACTCGGGCTCCAGAGTTTTGTGAAGCAAAAGAGTAAACGGAAAAAGAACACACCTCTCCACACCTTGCAATGCCACATTCTTATGAGGAGTTTGGCTTTTTTCACAATAACACATGGGATCTTTTTTTCTTCTTTATTCCCGACAAGTTACCGTAAGCATCACTGCCTTAAATGTTTTCTACAGAACAAGCATGAAACGCAGTGATTACAGATCATTTCTTTTTTGCATTAGTAGCAAGAAAGATGTCAGGAATCTTTCACTGGAAGATATTTTTCACTTCCAACCCTGTACATTTGCTTGCTGTGAAATTTTTGGGAGGAAATCCGAGTGTTACCACATCCGGGGATGCATATGTATCTGATGTTGTTTAGAAGAATATAGTATTCATCTCCTGCCAGAGCTAAAGATCTCATGGCATATTTAAGGGAAACATCAAATTGCATTTAAAAAATGGCTAGAACATACAGCAAGAGTTTATTCCTCCAAATTATACCCTTGTTATGCCAGAAATAGTCTTCTCCTCTAACTACCCTTGCTCAGTGACTGAGAATCCAGGGAACAAACGCTCAACGTTTGCAGCCCTTTCTGTACGTGTGGTTTCTGATCACAGGGAGCTGGTTCCCTGCCTGACCACCTGGAACAGGGACTGAAAACACACCAATGTGTCCCAGATGCACAGAGATGCAAAGCTCTGATTAAGGCACTGACGTGATGACTGGCTCCTGGCACCCTTGAAAAGAGCGATACGGCAAGTCTAGAGCCAAGCTCTCCCAACTGAGCCCTTAGGGGAACTCCATCTATCCCAAAATACCACTGCTAAAATAGGCAGAGAGATTATTTCACTAGATTAGGAGTCATCTCTGTCCTGTCCAAAGCACCTCTAACAGTTCCAAGAGCACATTTAAGGACTCAGGGTGCAACAGGCAGGATGATGGAAGAACAGGAGGCCTGTACAGCACTCTGGAGGTGCACTGCACATACCCTCATCATTGCCTCAGACACTGATGCCAAATACTGAAACAGTCAATTATGAAAATCAATAATTTATTTTCTTCCTAAGCCCAGCTGCATAATTTATCCTCCTTCATTTGTGCAGCTCGAGATTCACCATTCCCACATTTGCTACCACAATACAACCAGCGGGGTGCAAGGTACGCAGGGAGGAATATCCAACAGCATATCCAAAGCAGCAGCTCAAAACCCCTCAGGATTTTTTCTCAGCACTCACTACAGATGTTTCTAACAGCACTGTGCTAATGCCTGAGCACTGCTCACAGCAATGAGAGTACTGCTTTATTTTCTCAATGAAGACTCCACACAACCAGTGCAATAACCAGAGAACAAAGTTATGAACAGCACAACTGGTCAGGGATTACAGCACCAAAAACAAATTTTGTGTTTTTATGTTATAAAGCACAGGGGGAAAAAAATAATTCTTACAAAAAACATCTGTCTACTTCCTTACAATAAACAAAACCCATTTACAAAAGCCTGAGTTGCACAATGATTACACAAACTGAGGAATCATTTTATCAAAAGCAGAACAACGAAATCCTCAAAGAATCCTCTCCTGTAGGAAAACAAGCATGGAGATTCCAAATTTTTTACATAGCCTGCACAAGCTGTTTACTTCAGCCAGCACTGACCTGAGCAATGCTCAGCACGAGTGAGGCTGCACTCCAGTTCCAGCATCAGAGGAAAGAGCAGAGGTGGATTAAGCAGAAACAATGAAAAAAAAAACTCAAGAAACTTTTGGTGAACCACTGTTTTTTCCTCTTAGAGCTGAAGAACCCCCCATTCACCTATTTTTTAAAAAAAGCCAAAAGTTTAATAAACCATATAAATATAAAAAGATTTCAGAGTGCCCCACTCCTGTTCACCTTTTGCTGCATTCTGCCAAAAATGTTTTTATGCAACTAAAATGCAATATCCACATTTCTTACTGAAGGATTAAACTATTGTCTCTCTTTTTTTTTATATTTTCACTCGGGAGTGAAGAACTATCCAGTCCACTAGCATGGATTTGAGGTTGGAGTTCTTGAGGGTTTCTTTGCTTAGGCTTCTCAGTGGGGTTTTGTTTCTTCATTTCAACAGGATTAAATGTATTTTGAGCAAGATTTCCATGTATTTGTAGTACTGAATTTCCACATTACTTGATTTACAAGTTGCAGGCTCCAATGAGTCTTAATAATTGTCCTTTTTGTGGTACAGCTGAATTGTTGGGGGACTTAAGTGCCCTACACACGTTCCATTGGGATATGTCTGACATTCAGCCTCAGGAAAGATAAAACTCAGGCACTAATGTGTTTCACAGATACTCTCTCATAGCACACGGTGCTGTCACCTCACAAAAACATGAGATAAGCAGAGATGCAATGTCCACTCTTCCCAAAGGCAAAAATCCTCCAGCACACAGCTAAAAGAGAAATGACATGTTTGCACCTAAACTCAAAAATAAAAGGGAAAAAAAGGGAAAATTATGCTATAAAATTATCCCATATCTCACAGAACTTTCTACTTCTAACGCTTGCCCTTTCCAGAAAATTCATTAATTTCGCAGATTTTTTTCATCATATGCAGCAGTTTTTGTTGTTTTTTTATTTAGTTTTATTTATTTTTCTATTTTTTGTTTTGTATATTCATTCTTGTGAAGCAACCTAGAAGACTTATGAAGCAACTCAGCAAGAATGTGCATCAGAATAGCAGTTTATATGCAAATATCTCAACTGTAAAGAGATAAATTGTGTTTAGAAAGTGAAGGACTAGGCAATATTTTCTTCAGGGATCACCCCTGCAGCCGTGCATGTCCAAAGTCCTAATTAACAGCTGGGCGCAGACACCAGAATACCACAGAATAACACCATTTAAATTAAATAACAGTTGTGAAATAAGAAAGAATGTTTATTTCGTAGCTTTTTCAATATTAGATTCATATTTGGCATCCACAAAGTCTTTGCCTGCTTTCACACACAAAACCGGAGCAGGTATTTGGGACTCCATCCCGTGTGCTGCAGAGCTCAGCTCGAGGGGACCTTTCCATTTTCAAAAAAACCTGGCAGACATGAAACTAAAATATGCTTATTTGATAAGAGGTACTACACACTGAGGAATTCACACATGTGTGAAACACAGACTGGAGCTGGCGTAACCACAACATGCACTGATGAACCTTCTGCCAAATTTTATTTACCAAGAGCACTGCTGGTTAGATTGCCTTGCCAATGACATTTGGCTAAATAGGATTCTGACATTAAGGGCCAAATTTGACAGCCATTAAATTGCAAAACAAATCAGCTAATAGAAATCAGATAGGATTAGCTTTATCCCAGAGACGCTCTTACAAACATTTGATTTCAGTTAGTGATACTCCAGTTAGACACAAATCTCATCCCATTTACATAAATTTTCTTCTGAAAAAACAGATCTGTCTTTTACGCACTGAAGTCGAAAAGATGCCTTCAACAAGTGGGGGATTTTTTGGCACAGGTCTCCGCTGAAAAACACATTGGTAGAATTTTCTACTGACTAATTAGTGGCGTGTCCTATTTGCCTATTGATTTATGGCTTCTGATTAGGCTGGCTGGGGAATGCATTACAGAACAGCATCCTCTCTGAAGCTGTTTTATTTTGGGCTAGTCTGCTACTCATTTTCAGATACAGAGGTCCTCTTAAATAGAACGTAAAATGAAGGCTGTTGTAAGTATAAATTTGTGTACAATCAAGTTCTATTACACGCTTTGATTACAGAAATGGAGGTCTTACCCCACAATTTTCCCTGCTCAACTCAAGACTGCCTATTTTATGCTCCCTGCATGGTTATTATTGCAACCACTGAAATTAAAACAAGACTGTCTTACATTCAGAGTAGTATTTCTGGGAGCTTTTCTTCACACACAAAACCATCTTCCTTTCTTTGATAAGCAATCTTTGTAAAACGGCACCACCTCGTTAATGCTTTCCTGTCCACTTTTGCAAACGAACCAGAGTTCCCAGAGATTCCCCTTAAATTCTGGTTTTTCTAGTGAAATCTCATTTATCATCAGATCTTGGGATGAACAAGACAAATTTTAGAGGAGTTCAAAGCTGTAAGAGTTTACATAACACAACAAGCCAGGAGCATCAGGCATCAAGTGCCACTGAATATATTAATATCTGCAAGCAAACAACTTCTCCCAGTATTAATCATAAAGCCAAATGAGAAGTGCAGAAACATTTAAAAAAAGAAAAAAGCATCCTCTGACTGTATAATCCTCATGAGGTTTCCAGGCCACAGAATGCAGGATAACAGCATTCCTCCCATACCAATCCCTTGCTTGAAGAGATCGGGCCTGGAATCAGTTTCTGAAACTCATTTAACAGACCTGTTTTTCCCAAAGTTGAGAGAATAGACTAAAATTCAAAGAAATCTGCACATGTGAAAACAAATGGATGCTCCTAATTAATCAATCACTCCCCCAAAAAAGTTTTAACATCTCCCTATTTCAGAAGTAATTTTTAAGCTTTTGTAAATGTTAAAATATGATAATTTCACGTGCATAATACGAAAGGAACTTGGAAGTAATTAACTGTTAAAGGGTTCAGAGAAGTTTAGCTGGAAAGGAATTAATGTGCACAAATAAAAAAACGTGTGTCTCAGAAATTTCAATTCTGGAACATTACATTTTGCCCAAATCCGTGCAATGCGATGTTGTCAGGCACCGAGGAAAAGCACAGTGGCTACCCATGTTATACCCATATACAGGGGATGATACACTGTGAAATTTTATGTCAGAAGAAAATTTAGAAAAGGACTTAAATATCTTGAAATGAAATTCTGTTTGAACGTAAACAAAACCTGTGTATTTTGAGATCCTCCAAAATCCCTACAAACCAAAAATTTTAAATACGAGTACATGTAGATGAGAAAAAGCTCCAAAAAGCAACACCATTTGAAAGCAAACAACCCTGCAAATAGCACATAGCTGATAGGAATGTCAAAACATGGGCAAGTGGTGATACTGAAGCGTCTACCAACATTCCTTCCTGCAGCAAAAAATGTTGGTGAAATAAAGCCCATTTCACAGGGCACATTGTGCCAAGTCTGACAAAAGTGGTCTCTCAGTGCTTGTCCATCCACTCCCAGCACTCATTTACAAAACTATCTGTAATCTGAGCTGCACTGTTCTCCATGTCGCTAAATATTCCCTGCTGGAAAAAAACCCCAACTTCTAAAACTCAAAAGCAGCTCATCACGTTTGGGAAGAAGTCAGATGTGCAGGGCCTGGTGCTGTAACTGTGTGCATCCCAGGAAGGCTGCAGGCCACACTGCAGGTGCAATCATGCAGCATTGCGTGCTGGAGCTGCAGATGCACACACCAAATTTACTCATTTGGGGTCAAAGTCTGTAATTGAACAAAGCACTGCTTGCCTTGAGCCTCTCCTGATCACTCTGGATTTAATACTGCCTGCAACTCAGAGGGTACAAACTCACCTCAGGAGAATGAGCTGCAAACTGCCTGATAGGTGAGAGATTTGTTAACTGTGATTTATCTCAAACTGACATAAATCACGTTTGTTTCTACACAGTCATCCACATGTTACTCTTTTCAATCCACACTGTTCATGGATGAAGTTCTTGGTTACCTTGCCTTAGGGCTGACCCTTCCATGAAGTTTAGCTAACAGCACTTGCACTTTCATACAGCTTTAAGTCAGCATCATCCAGCCTTTTTCCATTTAAAACATGCAGTTTAAAGCTTTAGAGACCAGAATAATCTGATATTTTTTAAAATATTTATTCAAATAGACAATACATTGAGTTTTTTCCTAAACATTTTTGAACGTCCGTATGATTTCATTCCTTAAAATGTACTTTATTCAATTGGCAAGAACTGCAGCGAGCAGTGACTGAGAAGCTGCTGCTCTTATATTTCTTTTTTTGCTGTCCTCTCTCACTACACCTGGGAGCCGCTCTCCCTGCACCGTGCTCAGTTACTCTCACAGATGAAGCCAAAGTCTCAGGGAGCTGCATCCTTTGGCACAAGCTGATCAGTCATCAAATAAACCTGCAGGAAATCTTTCTCCTGCTGCTCAAAGAATGACCCAAAATTTCAAGGATCTAATCTCTGAGCTTCCCTTCCACGGCGCACAGATTTCCATCTGTGCTGTGCACAGGGTGATTCCACAAGTGTTTCACGCACAAATAAACCTGAGCTATGGTTTGGAGGGGGTTTTATATGACCAGGTGTCAAACTCCCTGGAAGAAAAGGTTGGGTCACCATGTGAACCCACACTCCCACGTATTCTCCTTGAAATATAAAAACCATTTGCCAGTGGACACTGTTTTGCTGAAGAGATTGGGATGCAAGCGAAAAGAAACGAGAGAACAATATTCTCTGTAACTTGTCAAACCACTCAGAACATACGGACCTGGGAGCACAGAGCCAAGACTGGAGCCACTGAGGCCACCACACCCAGAGCTTTAAGGTGGCAAGCCCAACAAGGAGAAACCTACATGCCCAAAATCAGGGGAAATTCTTCACATAGGGACCCATAGAGAGCCCAAATGAAGAACTAACACCAATCTGGGTCTAACTTCCTGGGGTTTAGCATGAAACATTTTATTCTTCCACAGTCATTGCTAAACACTGATTTTCTGTAAAACAGCATCATTTCACCTAACATGACAGAAACACTGAAATTCATTTTTCTCCCTCAGTCCCTGTGCTAACGACATATTTATCCTACATGGGAACTAAACCATCCTTTTCTGTTGGACTGGTTTTACAAAACAAGGCAGTCCCATCACACCTCACCAGATCTGAGCTTTCCCACTGCCCCAGCACTGATGACATCCACAATGGTGCCTCTCACCACGGCATCTGTGAATACCTTAAATATATCACTAGCAGATCCAAAGAAAGGTGTAATATCTGCAAAAGCAGATGGTGTAATAGGCCTGGCCAGTTGGATAAAAGCCCAGGTTTTCATACCTTAAAATCAATAGAAAGCTTGAGCAAAATGAATCCAACAGCTCTCTGAATGTGTCCAGATTTGCACTTCAGCATAGTTTTTGCATGAGCAACCTCTCTTTAAAGAGTCTGGAACAGTGCTTACCAAGATAAATGGAGAAAGCATGTTGCCATGTAATGAAAGTAAAACCAGAATCTAGAATACAATCTGATGACTGGTATATAGCACATAAAAATAATGAGAAATTGAAAAGAGACAATGAGGCAAACAGCTTCACAGGATAAAATATTCCCCCAAAATGTCACCGTTACATCCATGGCAGAGAGCATTTATCAAAGGAACTCTCCCACATCGTGCTATTTGTCCTTCTACAACCTGAAATTCGGATTTGTATGTTTTCTTCCACCACTTCACACTCAAAAGCCTCAAAGGAGCATCCAAAGTAAACAGAGACCACATGAGAAAACCCCTGTGACCCTAAACGTTATAATGGACTTTAATGTTCACCTTTTGAGCTGCAAGCCTACAGCAGGGGCCCTTAGGGTATATCAGTGCACCAATATTTCCAGCAGGAAGAGCCTCTCAAAAGCATGAAAGAACTTAACACAGAAACGGGATTTTTTAAAAGATTTTCCTTAACATTTGCAGTGGGACTGCTATCTACAGTTAGCTATTTCAACAAAAACACCTGCTTGCTCGAGAGAAAAGGCACTCTGAGATGTGCTGATATAAAGAGATTAAAGCAAGGAGGACTTCTTGATAGCCTTGATTTCTTCACAAATCAACTAATTCTTCCATTTGATCCAAAGGACAAAAATGTAAATCTTGTATTCTAAAAGGCTGCTACAGAATATACAGGGAGAGAAAATTGCAGCACCCAGAGGCAAACATTTAACATTTAACAGTCAGATGGGGAAGTACAATATAATTAAATGTTCAACTGACAACACTTATTTACTTACACTCACACAATGGCTAAAACCAATCTCATGTCCTGAGGCTTAACTTGCTCATCTGGGAGAGAAGTGAGATCTTTTCCCTCCTCTTGAACCCCAGTTAGAACTATCTTTAAAAAAAAAAAAAATCTTTCTTTTAGTTTAGTTTAATATAACGATTTTTTTTTAATTACTATTATTTCATCTTAATTATTACAGGTTAGCCACAGCACGTGTCAGGGTGAGGGGGAGTACACATCACTGCTTTGAGATCCCACGTGCGAGAATGATTTTCCATCAGAGCAGCCTTACTCCATAAAGAGGATGGGCATCGTTTCTGAACAATTTTTTCTGCTTGTAAAATAGAACTGGGCTTTTCACTCTAATTCTTTCTGTAACTGAAGACACATCCAGCTTGAGGAAGTATTTTTTGGGCAAGTCTCTCAAGTCTTAAAAAGTGGTGCTCTACTGGTCTCTGCCTGTGGGCTACAGCTCCCCTGTCATGCTCAATAAAACACTGAGCTGCAGCAGCTCTGGGTTTGGAGAAGTGGGATCCAGGTGAACTGGAGAGCTTGGAATATACAGAAATTGAAATAAAGGTGCTTAAACAGCACCTCAGGGTCTCAGGCACCATTAAACTACAAAGCCTTCAGCCACTGAATGGTGCCTCTTGGGAGATGATATTTCTTACACAAGACTAGATTTATTCTGATTCTTTATCTCTTGGGATTCTCCATCTGAGCGTTGAAAAAGTCAGCCTGAAACACGGATTCTCTTCTGCACAGAAAGATGTCCTCTGAATCCCATTCCCATATTTTGATACTCCCTTCAGTTATCAAATACTTCAAACATTTGCAAGCTAAAACCTTGATGTTTTTAAATAGCACAATTTTATCCATCCAAAGTAAAAACCACTTGAGCAAAAAGTATCTCTGCTTGGTTTTGCAGCTAACATTTCTTTATAACATCATTTAAACTTAGATTTCCTTATTCAGTGCAGTATTCTTAAATTTCTGAAACTTAAGAAACCATAAAAGTGTATAATAAGAAAAATACATGTTGCATTCAACAAAAGTACTTTGGAAATTGGATATTTCAAAGATACCAAATTAAATTAGCTGATGGTCTCAGTGCTCTAAAGAAAAAGCAAAAGACTTCTTGGAGTGGGGGCAAAGAAGGAGATAGGGAGCCCCACAGTCTGTTTTCTGAACCAATTTGATGTACATTCACATGCAATTTACAAACCCAAATAACAAAAAAGCCCACGTTATTTGGTTCACACAATTTCCTCACAAAAACAAGCAAAAAGGATGGCACATTCCACTGCAAATCTCTGAGCTAATTTAAAATTTAAAAAGGGTGGGGAATATCCAGCTCTGGCCAGCCCCTCCCAAACGGGCTCTGTCCCATCCTTTCCGTGTTCCTGCACACGTGGTAATTCCTCTCTCCATTTGTCCTTTGGCATCCTTTGCCTCTTCTGGCCTCCTCACCAACCTCTCTCTGCACTCTGGGATTAATAATTTTGTGCCTGCAATCCCTGCCTGTGCCCTGCACCTGCCACCCAGGGCACCATCGGGTATTTACAGCTACATCACGCTGAACACTTTTAAATCTGAACCCCAAGTCAGGCTCTAGGGCTAAAATGTTTAATCTACGAATTCTTGCTATTATAATAACATATATTAAGTACTTCCTTAAATTCCCTCTGCCCAAAGGCCTTTTTCTTTCCCAGTCAAACCAACTTTAGCTGGGATTTTCACCTACTGTTGAAATCATTCTAAGACTTCTATCAACCTGAACCTAAGTGACCTGTTTTTAAATTAAAGAAGCATCACTGCTAAAACAGTATCTATAATATTTTTGGATTTTTTATTAAATCCATTGAAAAACTTGCCCCGAAGAAAATAAACATGTATTTCAAAAATTTTCTTCTTAAAATCACTGGAAATGTTTAAAATACAACTTTTCTAGCAGAACCTTACTTCAATATTAACTTCAGAACTGGGATATTCTGTGCACAGAACGTCCTACATCACATTAATCACACAAACCCTCCTGTGCTATGTCAGCTAAGTCAGTGCTCTGCCATAATGTCATTATCTCTCAAGTGCCACAGCCCCATTGTGAGGAGCTTTTACCATCTTTCATTCATTCTTGGAACATTAATTGACATTTCTGATGTAGAAAGGTTATGATCCTCTCAAATCAAAGCTAAGCTTTGGTAACTGTGTGGGTACTTCTTCCTTAGAAACAACAAAGTATAACCATTCTATCTCTACAACAGAGTTAATTCTCTGCTAGTCCCCTCTCAAGGCACTGAACTTCCACATTTTCAAGATATTGGTTTTCAAGAGTCCTTCCCACTCTACACCAACCCCTGCATCAAGTGCAGGCAGCAGCTCCAGCAAATGTAATTACTGAACAGCCTTGTATATTTTGTAACTTGAACTGGAGAGCTCAAGTCATCTAAATTCCCCCTAATCAATCTTTAGCACAAGAAAACCTTCTAATTGGAGCCATAAACAAAAAAGGAAAAAAAAAAAGTGCCTTATTAAAAGACCACACAACAGAAAGGAAAGAGGACATAAGTTTTGGGTTTGCTTATTTTAAATAAGCTGCAGGAATTTGTGAGTCCTTCAAGGAGATTCAAAGCAGTTTGGTAAACCTGTGGCATTTCTCTGCTAGTCAGTATTTCTGTCCTCATTTACCAGTTGCTTTAATTTAAAAAGCTAGTCCATACTTTGTTCCTCAAGCAGCAGGCACACACGGATCAGAAAACAAACTGATGACAATACAACTGTCTTCCCAGCAACGTGACCCCAAAAGGCGCCAAATTCCAGCTTAAATACGGGAACTTGTTGCTAAGAAAGGACGAAGCAGTCGGCCCACAGGACTGGCACGGACCATGGCAAAGGCACGGGTGTGGGACACTTGCAGAGGCAGCTGCAGGCACTCAGCACTGTCCCAGTTTGCACAGCTCCCTGCAGCAGCTGCGCAGGCAGTGCAATGCTCAGAGCAGCAAACACGCCCTGCTCAGACCCAGAGCAACTCAAATTCTAACTTGCCTGAAATTAACACCTACATTCAAACTCTGTTCTTAGCACATTTTTTGTTCTACAGAATTTCAACAGCCACAGGACACAAGACTCCATGACATCAGAAGGGGAGCTGTGAAGGTTTCACGCCTGCAAGCACATCAGTGACTTGACAAATTCATCAATATCCAAACGTGCTCCTTCCATGAGGTTAAAGTTAAATTTACAGTCCAGCTCTTCAGGAACGCACACTGCCATCTTCCCTTTCCAGCTTTTTCCAAAATTTAACCCAATCCACGTACAAAGCTATGCAAGCACCACTCTCCCAGCTCTCAAATCACCAAATCATCCTGCTGGGCACCCTGCCCTCAGGGTTCCCCGTGCTGCTGCCACCTCTCAGCATGGTCAGCACATCAGGCAAACACATCTACTGCCTCTGGACATCTCTCCTCACACCCAGCACCTCAAGCGCCCCTTGACGTGTTGTGTTGCACAGGAAGTTAATGTTAAATGAACTTTAATGAGCAGAGTAAAAAAGGCTTCGTGGTCTTCTAGCCCTGTGTCAGCCATGGGAGGGAGCAGCTCAGGGAGGTCAGGGTGCAGGCTCTGAGGTGTGGCAATCAATGCCTGTTACAGATTAAACCTGCCATGCCCAGAACCACTCTGCCCTGCTTTTGCTGTCCCTCCATCTTTCAGGTTATTCTCTAACTTGCTAAAGCCTAATGACAACAGACTTTTGACACAAGTGCTTTCCAGGCTTCTCACTTCTGAGAGTGCCACAGTCCTTCCAAAAGGTAAAAGATCTTGAATCAACAAAAAAAAAGGCTTGAAGAACACTCTATTTCATGCACTCCAAAGAGCAACATTTGGACATAATACGGTACAGTCTTCTAAAACTACATTTGGACCAAGGACTCAGTGACATGATACAGATTTTTTTAATAGGCAATATATTAGATCCCAGAACACTTCATTTTCTTTGACGTTCACAGAGAAAAATGAAAAGCTGTTAATTCTACAGCAGCATTTAGGGAAAAAAACAAACACACCACTCTGGTGTTTTGTCTCAGATGACCATAACTAGAATGACTTTGAACAGAAAAGACTGTGTTAAAAAGCAAAAGAACACTGAAAAGGGACTAAAACGCTTCAGCTGTTCTCAGAACTGCAGGTACTGTTTTCATTTCTCTGCAACCCACTGCTAATACTCTCCAGTAGCTACGGCTCTGCTTTGGAGCATCTTACACCAATGATGTGTTGGCTGACAACCAAATAAAGCTCATGATTCGGTAAATGAAGCAATCAAATTGTCCCAAACTAACAGGCTGGTTGATTAGACCAACAGCTCAGTCCTCGTTCGTGTCTTTCACCCTGCAGTGACACCTTGGGGAAATACCTGCTCCTCCCCCTGCAGCCTCCAGCAGCAGGAACCTGGAGCAGAGCTATTTTCTCATAAACATCAGTTTCAGAATTCCCTAGACATTGCTCCAAAAAACCAAATCATCTTTTTTGCATGATAACACGAGGGTAGTTTAAAGTCCACAGTAGAGTCTGAGGCATCTCAAAAGTGCAAAACATCACCCAGAAACACAAAGATAGCTAATTATGAGGTCATAAAAACTTATCTGACAAGATCACAATCGCATTTTAAAATGACTCCAGGTAGAACCAGACATCATGTGTCACAGAGGTCTCCAGATACACTTCACAGCTTTGTTCTAGCTCTAGTATTTAATTAACACTTAATACTGCAAAGGAAAGTGCAACAAAATAACAAAGATTAAGTTTTAATTGTCTGAGAGGTTTTTCAGACCAGGGATTACCACAGTACAAAACATTTACTGAACACATGTAATGTTTCAAGTGCTTAAACTTGTCTTCTGGTGATCTGCTTGTATTTTAGCATATTTATAGAAAATTGACTTTTTTTTTTCCTGTGTTGTGAGATGATGTAAATGCATTTGATACAGTTGTGCCCTGTCCTAACAACACTTTAGGGACACCCTGGAATATTCCTCCTCCTTGGAGTGCCCCTTGCAGGGGCAAATCCAGGTTTCACAACAGGAGCAATCCTGTGGGAACTGACTGCTCCATTCTGCCATACCAGTCCCTGTGTTCTGTAGTGGTTTCACTGATAGAGTCACCATTTCATCTAATGCTTCATCCAGATTTTCATACCTGAAATTTAGAATAAATGGTGTTCTGTAGAGGGGGAAGCGAGTGTTTGCATGGAATTATTCTACTTTAATACCTCCTTACAGATCCAGATACATCATAAGAGCTGCTGGAGAACAGTAGCATTAATAAAAGGCTGGTTTCCATGGAGAGCAAAAAAGGTCAAATCATAATTTATTGAAAAGAATTCAACTCCATCAGTTAAGACTGATACACACTTTTGAAAACAATTAAAAAATGGCACCTATGCCAATTGCTTGCATGGCTTGTGATCTGCAACTTGAAGGCAGCATCTCAGGTAAAACCTCTCATGGAAATATATTTTTAATGCAAACGAGAAGTTGATGGGAAGATAAAGCAGGTGAAAGAGAGCTACAGGAAAGAGCTGCATGTCATGCACTCGTGGGGTGAGGTGTGCACAGAGAATTTAATTTCTGTAATTAAATGTCAGGCTACATAAAGCAAGAATATAATTAGTTCAGCATAATTTAGTGCCATTCAGATGGAACTGGAGCCTTGTGTACTCACCAAACAATTTGTACTAAAACAACACAAGCTGTTCAAACAAATTGACATTTTTAATTCCTACTTGTAACAGACCTTTATTATCAGTTTCTGAAAGAAGATGTTTATTACGAACACAAAATCTTTCAAAACACTTTGGAAGATGAGACTAGAACATGCCAAAGTTGTCTATCACCATATCAAGTCAAGATAACGCTGCAATCCTATGCATTCTCCTATTAGAATCACCTAAAGAGAGGTTACACTACAGGAAAAAAAGCAAATAAAATCCTGAACTTGACAAATTAATAATTTAATTGGGTTACCCAAAACCCTCCACACTGTGGAGAGACCTGGGCATTTCAAAGGAGCTGGAAAATATAAGGGAAATCTGCTGGTCTTGATGTTGTTCAAGATACCCCCTTCTTGCATTATGAAAACACTCTTTACCCCAAGCCACTCAAGAACTGAACTTCTTTAATATCCAAGATGAAAATATTTCCTACCACCACCCTTAATGAATAGGAGATACTTCTATAAAGACCCTTACACTCAGAGAAGACGCATCAAGTACCAGTGGTCTTGAATTTAATCCATATCTGAAATTCTTACAAGCAAAAAAACTTCAAGGGATAAGAACCAAGAAAAGAAAAAAAAAACCCCACAACCAAAAAAAAAAAACCAAAAAACCCCCAAAAAAACCCCAACCACACCCCCAAAGAAATTAAAATTTTGTCAACTAATGCAAAATGCAATCCTGTTAGCAGTTTCCTGGCTTTAACTTAGGGCATTACTGGATCAGTTTATGTTCCAAAATTTGCATTGATGCTTCTTTCAAAAAAAAAAAACCCAAAACAAAAACACCACCACCGCATCATCTTCATCACAGTCAAAGCAAGTAATTGTGCATTTTATGCATTTATTGCTAATTATATTTGGAATGTGAATCATGTTGCTCCCTGGCCTTAATCTCATTTGAGAAAAGATTAACCTTTCCTGACTTTTCACCACAGAATCAACTCTTGAGAATGACAATGTGAGAATGGACACGGGACACTCACACATCCTGTTGAAGGTTACAGCACATTTCCAATTACTCTTATATTGTCCTATCAGACTACATAATCTACTTACAAGGGAGAATTTCTGCATTTCATTAAGTTCTAATGAGAAAATCCTGAAGGGTGTGTCAGAACAGTCCGTTTCTGTACAAGACAGAAAATGTTTTGATTCTGAACACAAATTACTTCAGCTCCACAGTATCAGAAGCTGCATACAGACCATCATAGCTGAATATCTGAGGTAAAACCTGGCCAAAACATTAAAATAACCTGAAACACATCTATAGCAAACGAGCAATGCTGACAGTGAACATGACTTAGCTGAATCAAGCAGAGTACTGTTCCCCTCCAGAACGATATCCCCAAAGGAGTCATTCGAAATTAGGCTTCCTATCTGACCAATACTTAGCCCCGTATATACTCATGTAGTTTGAATAACCCACAAAGGTTCTTATGCTTCCCACTTCAAGCCTGAGTTCATTTTTATTTTTAAATATCTACATGGGGGAAGGGTGTGAAGGAGTGTTGATCGCTTGGAACTGGTTACACAAGCATATCAATAAAAGGGAAGGAATTCTTCCAGCAAACAGTTCATGCACAGATGCTGTAGCCTTGAATTTACAGGAAACCCACAATCATCAAAGAGGAGTGTTCCAGAGAGCCAGAATGTGAGATGGTGCACCACGAGTGACACACTGGCTCAGGCATTTCGGATTTGAGGAAGGAACTGGTAAACCATGCACTGTTAAACTCCTGCCAGCCGCTTCCTCCTCACCCAGACACCACTTCCAGGGCAGGACGGAGCTCTGCATTCCACCTGTGTCTCACACGGCCACTAAACACCAGGGCTTTGCAGAAATAATTGTTAAGCAAGCTCTCCTTCAGAGCTGAGCACAGCCCTGGCAGCGTGGAGGGATTAAGATGTATCCTTTTGCTCCAAAGTGGCTTTGTGACAACCAGGGAACGGCGCCGCAGCAAAACACACAGTGTAAGGTAACCGGTCGTGTTTTGGACTCCCTCTCTGCCAAATACTTTCTTAAGCTAATATTGATACTTTAACCACAGCTCGAATTCTCTGACTGAAGTAAATATGCCTTTATAGTAGATTGCTTTTTCTGGACATTTGCCACTCCAGACATTATCCTTCGTTAATGACAGAAATGGGACTAGCCCTTGTCAAGGAACTGCTTAAGAACACACATTCTGCTTTTCCTTCTTGTGAGCACAGAACATGGAAAGCATTAACTTATTGAACTATACACAGCAAATATGCCTTTAAAAATTAAACATTTTAGCTTCTTTTGGTACATTTAATTCTCATCTCCAGGTATTTTCTAAAGTATTATTCTCACATAGCCTTGAATTTAGACCTCATTTCATCTCTGCAGAGCTCCCAAGCAGCAGATCTTGTCAGACAGTGATTTGATTCGTCACACTCCAGTGAGTGAGATGGATTATGCCCCTGATCTCGCAGCGCCGAGTGAAACGACACGTTTCCTGCACATTATGGAACTATACATCAACAGCGAGCACAGCTCTGTGGTGCCTCCATGAACAGTCCCCAGGACTCCGTCAGCCTCTTACTTCTCAACCTGAGCATTTCCCTTAAAAATTATTACAAACAAAACCTGATTAGCTTAACTTTAAATATAAGTATACTATAAAGATTCACTGTCTCTTTGTGGGAGTTTTGTTTTGTTGCTGGGGTATTTTTATGTAACTATAGCTCATTTTCCATTAACAGGAGTCTGTCAGCTTTGCTAGCTGGATGCAAACTGTGATGCCAATGCAATCATTTAAATCTCCAGTAATTCAGTCTAAGAAAACACGCGGATACAACCACTGTTCCTCTGAGGTGACAGCCTAACAATGCACCAGCAGAGGAAGTCAGAGACATGGCTACAAGCGAGTCACAGTGATGCCAAGACCATCACCACAGCTGTCAGTAAAACCTCACAGGACCATTTGTTTTCAGTAGCTGTTATTTCATATCAGCATTAAAAAGCCTCAAAGTCAATAACCATGTTTTCTTCAGACAACAGCACAAAACACCCTGTTCTTTAATTTCTTAAGTAGGTGGAAGTTAAGGAGTCCAGTGCTGTGTCTTTAAAGACAATTTGTAACATCATGCTTCAAAAATTCCTTTAATATGTTTTCACTATTAAAAACTGCTTACCAAATATCAGAAGCAGTTCCCATGAAAGCCACTACAAATGAGCAGAGTCTTGAAGAGCAGACACTAAATCTGCATGGGAGATACGCTCTTCTTCCAAATCTGCCATGTTTCTATGACACAGGCAACACTGCTCATTTCAACCACTCAATGTTTCTATTTCCTCCTTTGGACAGTGCCTTTCTATGAGTATGTGATACCTGGCAAGAAAATAAGCCATGTGCAACAAATGTAAAGTTTTAGAGAGTCCAGGGAGATCCTCCCCCCTGTCAGCAGTTCAGGGTCACTGTGTTTGAATAGGTTTGCACAGCTTTAGGCAGCTGAGTTTAGGTGAGTGCCTGAAGGGGACTTGGAGTTGCCAATGGCCACATGCACAAGTTTCACAGCGTTCTCAAGATTTACTTGTAAATAGTCACAAACACTGAGTTTCCATTCATTTTAGAACACCATCAACATTCAGAATCCTCCTGGAGGATTATGTGACTCCTTGGGACCGAAGGAGAATAAAGACAAAACTTTGGAATCCATATATACTCTTCCCATAGCTCATACTTAATTTCCCAGAGTTTGCATTGGATATTTAAAGGACCAACCAATGCACAGAATTCTTTTAAAGTGTTCTTCAACTGCAGCATCCAAAACTGTAATAGGAAAAATTTAAAAGTCACAAACCACTAGGAAGATCCAAGCAGAAAGTGACTTCATTACAACAGAGTCATATAGGGATGATTTTCTCGTCTGGGATTTGGGTTTTGTGGGGGGTTGTTTTGATTTGTACTGTTTTTCTGATTATGTTTTTTTTATTTATTTGAATTGAAGGTTGAAAACACAATATTGGATAATGCAAGTCACCAGCCACTTCTGCTCCTATTGCATTATTTCTGATCACTAAGAACAGCCTTTTGCAAATTACTGTAATTCCAAAAAGGAGAGGAATGAAAAAAACCATCTCATCTACGCATCTCTTTCTCCCATACCATTTATTGCTTTCTACTTTTCCACACATAACCAGAAGCGAACAAACCTCACTCGGTGTGTTTTTGTTCGTTCAGTTAGAATGAATTTAATGAATTTAAATTTCACAGACGGCAAATGACAGCACTACATTCACAGCCCTCTGAGGAAAGAAAATGCAGGTATTGAAGCTACTCACACAGGGCATACAGACTGCCACTTCTCTCAGCAAGCAGCCAAGCAACAGCTAAAAACACAGCAATTTCTCAAATTCGAGTCCTGTCCTGCACATCAGGTGCCAGAACTTCCACTGCAGGGGGAAAAGTGCCATTATCCAAGCTGCTGTTGTAAGAAAGCACCACCTTCTGTGTATCCAAACTTACGGAACCCTATGATGGATTTCTAGTTCTCAGTACTTGAAAAAAGTTGGTCTTCACCTACAGACTAAAGTATTTAATTAAATGGCCATTAATATCATAGGAAGAAAAAAAATGTTGGAACTGAGACCAAAGAGGAACTGAGACCAAATTCTTCACTTCCGGAAAAGTTTAAATAAAAATTTTATAAAAGAACGAACTAGGATCAAAGTGGTATCAAATGGTTCTGTGTGTGAAAAGAAGAAAATAACAAAACAATCCACCCAACAATTAGTCTTCAATGGCATTACAAGTATATTTACAAACAAGGGCTGAATTCAGATAATGGCCTGTTAACCAGCCTGACCTATTCCCTAAATGCAAGAGTTAATTTCCCATTTAGAGCCAGATGCTCATTAGCCCGTTTTCAAGGCAACTTTCCCTCACCTGTAACCTACACATCAGCTCGTCTTTGAATTACTAACAGATTTTGTATTTCACTGGTAACTTATACAAAAGGAAGATTTTTCATTACAGTTGAACTGACTCTGCAAAATCTTTTGGTGTATCTGGGAACTGATATTATTACTGATTTAACTGAATCCTATAACAACTGTGCCCATAGATACAAAGACAGGTAGCTTCATATAAATGTTGATAAATATTTAGAAATGCAAACATTTGTTCCGTGCTATTTGTGGCACATATCTGGCTTTACAATTCAGATCTGTCAAATATCACAGACACAGCTTTGGAAATATTCACCCTAACCAAGCAAAAATGTCAATAAAATGCAGCCTCGATAAATAAATAAATAGAAAGACAAGTTGCCTGATAACAGTAAATAAAGTTTGCTGGAGCAGTCAGAAATTATTGTTCTTTGTGCTTTACCCAAGGAGGTTTTATACATCAGTGCAGGTGTCACATCATCCAACGACAAATGTAAATTGGATGCAATCAACTAAAGTGGCTGGTTTCCATTTCAGCTCGTGTAAGGTTATACAGAAAGGCCCCAATCTTCTTAATGGGGCTTGCATAGCTCTGGGTGTCACATCAGGACAGCAAACAGAAAAGGGAATTTCACAAAAAAACCAACCCAAATACTAGAAACAGGAGGAAATAAAAGCCCAGAGGAACCTGCTGCTTTATTACAGCGAATTCTGTAATGAATAGTGGTCTCCCAAATACTGTTTATACTGCAAGATTCACTGACAAAACTGTGCTTGTCCAACCACCTCCAGCTGATGCAAGTCTTAAAGATTCCAGAGACCCCTCACACTTAGAACCATCATAAATACACACCCAAATCTGTAACTCTCCACTGGGAAACAAACAAGCCAAGCACTATTTCCTCTCCCCACTCCTCATCCTCTCCATGCAGTCGGGCAGTTTGTGCAGGGATCTGGAATCTCCCCACAGCTCTGGGGGCAGAGGCAGCACCAGGCACTGAGCTCCTGCTCAGGGGGTGAGAGCTGGGCAAAGTCCTTGTTCCTGGGCATCCCCGGGTACCGAGCACGCAGCAGGAACAGCCTCCCACGGCACAGAGAGGTGTAACTGGGCAACCACAGCATCTCCTGCTGACAGGCCAAACTGCTGTCTATTTGCAGAAATTACCCAGACTGAAAGCAAGAAGCTTAATTTAGCTGAAAAAGGATTATCTCACAAACTTCTCCCAACTACTTTCCCGTTCACCTGCTAAACCTTTGAGCACTAAGGTGTGTTGCACCCCAGTGTCTCTGCTCTGTATTCTGTGATTTCTGTATTTGCAGAGGGGTTCTGGCGTGCCTGTGCCCTGCAGCTCTGCACAGCTCCGAGCATTTCTGGCCACGTCCCACCCCGCAGGAGCGCACAGGTCACTGCAGTTACCGCCTGAGCTTAGGCAGCCAAAAGGAACAGCTCCGGGGGTTCAGCCACCCCTTTTTAGCTGTTCTGCTAAGACTGAAACCTTGTGGTGACTTCTCAAACGCCAAAGCCAGGCTTCAGGAGCTCCCTTCCCCTTCCACTCCCTAAGCACAAAGGGGAAGCACAAACACATCCTGTCCTTAGGCACAAAAATAAACATTTACCTTCCAAATAAACACTGCTACTTTATTTGGGAAACTTTTATGAAGTCAAAAGGTGACAAAAGTAGCAGCTTTTTTACAGGAAAGGGAGATGCACTAAATGAAGAGCTTTTAAAAATAATTTTGGCAAAATAAACTGACTCTTTTTTTTCCTACTTTATAATCAGCAGAAGTTTGTGAATCTTTGCACACAAAATACTTATGATTTATCAGACCCTTTTGTCCAAAGGTTACAATTACCATTAATTTGCTGTGAACTGCTAAATTAATTGTCCTGAAATGAGGCAGTTTTTCAATTAGAAATTGTTGATCTGCAGACGAAAGTAAGGTGAATGTTTACAGGGAAGGTTTTTAATGTCTTTTATACTTCAAGAGAATGAAAACTACATAGAATATTTATTCTTCTAAATTCTCAGATAGTTAATATGGACAAATTGAATAGATAAATTGAGCAGCTGGCTTCCTGCCTAAATAAATACAAGAAAATTGTTTGGGTAATTTGGCTAACTGGATTTTGAAAAGCCCAGAATAAAAACACACGTAGGTTTCCAAAAGCAACTACTCAGAATATTTACATTACAAGGCTCTGTGTCCCTGCTCACCTCTGAGGAATGGGCATTAACTCACCACCCCTCTCCACCTGAACCACCTGGGTGCCACCATTTGACACCACCTGGCACGGCCCTGCTGCCTTTGAGGAGCAGCTGGTTTTCTGTACGGCTGAGTTTGCTCATCCCTTAACAGGACAAGCTCATTCAGCCTCACTGCTCGGCTGACAGGAGCAGCACAGGCAAGAATTCCCTGCCTCAGGCACCTGCAGAAGCGTTTTGTGACTGTACTTGTATCGTTTGTCTCGATACTTCCCGTTTTAATTGCAGCAGGAAAATCGCCTGTCAGCTCTTTACAGAGGGCATATCAGCTAAGGGAGGGTCACTGATAAGGGGCACAGACAAAACTCATTCTTATCTGTCCCCCTGATAATTCTGCAAACAAGGGGGAAGCTGCAGAGCTAGACTTTAAAGCCTGTCAGCCTTTTTAGGGTGAGAAAAAACCCCAAACAGCTGTACACTCTTTTCTATTTAAAGACCGACTGAAGCTTTCTGCATCACAAGTTCACTAATAGCAAAAATCCATTCTGAAGTGAAGCTGATGAGCAGGCCTCCTCCTAAAATGCCTAAGCATAAATCAGAGATGTAATCTCATCTCCTTTTTAAGTTTATATTTACTTTTCTATTGCTCTGCATAATCTCTTTTTGCAGCAAGCTAAGAGGGTTATTTTTAACATACAGACTGTATCTAAAAATGCAGTGATTACCTTCCATCAGATGAAACTACAATTTAAAAAATAGATGGGGAAAAAACCAGACAAATCTAGCAACACTTGTGTATAGAATCTGTTCGATACAGATCTATAGATAGGCTGTAAAATTCATAAAATAGACACGTGAAACTAAATTTACATTAAGGTATACAAAGGAAAATGTTAAGTTTATCTGGCCTTAGAGTACTTGCAAATTAAGCAGCAAAGTAAAATTTGCACACTCCCTAACCCAGAAGAGATGCCATGGTAACTCCACCTGTGATTTTGTACTTCTATGGTTTACAGGCAATGTATACTTTATAGCAAGAATCCAAACTAACATCAGGAAAAAGAAAAATTATTATTACAACCAAGCCAAAGTCAGGCTAAATAACACTGACAATGGAAACAGCAGAGATAACACTTATACACCCAACTGAGAGAACAGATATATTTCTTATTTCTGAAAGACATAAAGCCTTATGGCTTACACCTTAACAGGCAGAACAGGCTCCATGGGAGAGCAGCACTTTTTATCACCTAAATATTTTCCCATTTTCACATTTATATTGCAGAACATTTCTAAAAGCAGGTTAGATTTAAGCCATTAATCAATATTCCAACACTATAGAAGTAATTCTTCATTTTAGTGTTGCAGTTTTAAAAAAATGCTAAAGTTAATTTACATTTCTGAAGCCATAGAGGTTAATTCTTTAATCAGCCTGTTAAAACAAATCCACATCTATCTGTTTATGATTTTGAAAAGATCAATGTTTAATATTCTTGCAAGGCTCCAGGAGCAATACCACCTCTAGGAATGCTGACACCTCCAGTCCGCCTCTGCTGACAAGTCACCACCTCAGGCCATACCCAAGTTGTGGAGCTGAAGGAATACTATGTACCATTTGAGAGTAAAATCCTACCCCTAAACCTTGCAACCACAGACAGGAGTCATAACTCAGATGGAAATGCTCCACAGGAGCTCTCAATCACCTGTGTGGATTCAGCCCCACGCAAGGGAGGGTTCCCCAACCCGGGAAAGGGAGGTTCTACACAAAATCCTCCTCCCTTCCTCCCTGTCACTCCCCTCCAAGCTCCTCTCAGGTGTTCCCAAAGATTCCTCCCCACACTTAACCAGTATTTCAAGTTAACTTATCTCTGATTTTACACCAACTGACAAATATTTTCTCATCAGCCACAACAGTTCTGCTTCACAAGGTTTTCCCAGTGCAGGCCAAGGAACAGCATCACACGGCTCTTTCTCATTACCCAAACACACTGGAATGGACAAAGAAAACTGTGAGCTTACAAAACTCTAATTTCCCACAACATTTACTGACACACGGGACATAGGCTTGTGAGACAATCTTTGCTAGCAGGAAGCCAAACGAGGAAAAAAAAAACTGAACAAATCAAAGTGACAAGGAATTGACAAAATAATTTTATTCAAAGGTAGCCAAAAGGTTTCCACAGCTTGAAATGAGGATCTTGACTCACCTTGGCTTTGCTCAAGAAAAGCAGAGATGGCCAAGCTGTGGTGTACATTTTCTGCTTGCCTGAATGGAAGACTAAACCCACAAGTACACTTCACGACTAGGCCCAGCCTAGTTGATGTTGATGCTCAACATAAAAAGGAAAATTCAAATTCACTCCTCAGAAAATGTCTCCCTGGATTGGTACAGTCTGTTTCTCTTCCTGTGGCCCAAATACCATATAGAAAACATTCTTGTGGATTAAATACTACGTTCAATTATGTTTCATTACTATAGAAGCAGCAGACTTGTCTCTGAGTCCAATATTCACAGTCCCTACTCTCAGGAGATTTTTTTAATCACCAGAGAGAGAAAATTCTGCTCAGAATTTCCTGGGACAGCTTAGAGCCATCTGAGTGCTAAATTCTCCTCCTGATTTGTCTGCCAAAGCCATCCCCAGAATTTTTATGAAACACCTTAGTAAAGCTCCATCTGTTTTGTGGCAAAACAGCAGAACTTCACCAGAAGCACTGGATCTAAGAACCGTTCAGGCTCCAAATCTGCATGTCTACCAGCTCACCTTGATTCAGAACCAAGTCACTGGAAATGCACACGACTGACTTGCAGCTCGTGCTATAAAAGTGTGGGCAAATGTTCTGAGGTACCACCCACACACAGAAGCCAGTTTGTCCATCATCACCATCTCTCCCCCTTTCTGCTGGTTGTTACTTGGAGAGCAGCTCTGACCCGGCACCCTCGGGGACCTTATTCCAGAAGAAATACAGAAAACCTACACAGCAATCCAGGTAAGGATGTGAGGTGCAAAGAGAAACCCAGCAACAAATCGGCCCCAGAGAAATCAAGGCAAGGTAAGAAGACAAGTATTAAAATAAATAAGCATCTAAAAAGTAAATCTAGTGCATCCTGTTTGCACAAACACAATTCCCTGGCTAAGGAGTTGATTTGTCCTGTGAAAATCACCCACTCTCACAATTGTGGAGCTTTTCTCTGTGGCCACTCAACAGCCCTGCTCCACCAGCCTCAGAATGGAAGCCGACTCCGGCCTCTCTTTTTAATGTCATTTTTTCCACCTTTAACACTGTTATCCTGCAGGAGAAGGGAGGAATCTCTTTCATTTTGCCATGCACTGCTTCTGCTCTCAGAGAATATCCTCAAAGCCACACAAACAAAACAGGTCCCGGGATTTGCAGCAACTGCTTTTGAAAATTAATCACCTTTATCAAGTTTGATATGGACGTAGGTCATGAACTGCATCATGCAGCTGTACATGTTCCTGGGATTGATTGAAAACTGTGAATATTTGGAATCAGTGTGCCATAAAACAGCAGGGTTTGCAGGAGGAGTCTGGAGGACACTGACAGCTCACAGCTGAGCAATGGGGAGGTTCTGCAGGGTGCAACTTCAAATACAGCAAGGTGGCTACAGTGAAGAAAGACTGTATTGAAGCAGAAGCAGATTTTTCTTACTTTTAAGGAGTACACTATCTGTTTTCTGTAGGTTTAGTTCTGAGCCCAGCATGGAGCTTCATTAAAAGTGCAATTTATAGTCTCTCTCTGAACTCCAGTTACTGTTTCCCATTCTCCCTTTAGAAACTTTTCATGATTTTTCAAGCCATGTATTTTCACATCAAATAGTTCCTTGAGCACACCTTTCCCTCCAGCAACAGAACCTCAGTACTCAGTACTTGGAAGGCACATTAGTCTGGAAATTCAGCCTCACTTGAATAAGGCAGCCAATGGGAACAAGATGGATGGTTTGCTATCAGAACAACATGATCTGATCTCTGACAACACCAGCCTTGCCCATCAGGAGCTCAGACAGCTCTTTACAGATAAGTTTCTGGAACATTAACTTCTACACTTCCAGTATGCTGACTGCCAGGAGCCAGACCACACAGATCACAGTTGGACAGAGCTAACTGTGCTCAATTTTGACAGAGACAATAACTTATATTTATGCATTTGTGATTTGTTTTGTGCTGTTAAACTGTTGCCAAACACAAGCCTGCTACATACATTCCTCCCTAATACCTTCAGGAATCCCAAGAACCAAGTCATCTTCAAAACATGCATGAATACCTCACATATGGAGATCTTCAAAGACAGAAGATTCCTCACCAGATTCTTTGCACAACTTTCAGCAGTTGTACATTTCCTTTTCGCATCTTGAGTTGATGACAGGGAACAAGATGCCAGTTTTTCCAGGCACAGAAACACACTGCAAAGCACTCTCACACCATTCATGCGGTTGTTACAGACCTAACTCTTCTTCCTATGTGAGATCAAAACATTTCACGCGCAGCACTACACGAAAACAACATAATTAAAAGGATACTTCAAAGTCACTGAGTGTGTCAGTCATTATGGTATTCATGCATCTTACACTGCAAATCTCTTCTACACATCTGGGCATTTTTTGGCTTTCATCCCGTTTTAAGAATGCTGAAAACTTTGAGAAATTCCTGTATGTTTCCAGGTAACTCTGTTACCTCTCCATCCTTTGAAGATTGTCCCACAATTCATACCTGTTCCACCCTCCACTTCAACCCCAAAAGTTGCCAAGAGCACCAGTATGTTTTGTCACTGGTTGCGCTGGAACACACCCCGGCTACAGCACAGTGCTGCCTCAGCCTCTGGCTCCAGGATTATGTGCCCAGAAGTTCTTGTGGTGACCTCTTAATCCCTCAGCTAAGAGGTTAAGGTTTGCTCAGAACTGCCTTTCAGACCCTGCATATCACTCTGCGCAAACAGAGTCCTCAGTGGAGGGCACTGGTGACAACACAAACCAGACGTGCATTTTGTGCTTATCCATGCCATTTATCCTTTAGGAATAAAACAAATCTAAAACCCAAAGTCTCAGGTCAAACCAGAGACTCAGATGTCAGCTCAAGGGAACAGCCTTATTTCAGGGCAACTCCTGGCTATTACTTCTACACCTGGTTTAGCTACTTCTTAGTGAACAAATTCTCATTTAGGAAACTGATGCTTTTTTAAGAGACAACCCATCAATCTCAAGCACGAACAAGAGCCTACTTGACCGCTGACATTCAACCTAACCTTGCAAAGAAATAGATCAAAGTAAACACAGATTCGCTCTGAAAACTTTTGATATAGTATTTACACTTTCCTAGGTTTGGGTTTTCAGGCAACCCAAATGCATCAGTGTCACCACTGTGAAGACTTACAGTGCTGTCCTCCAGCCAAATGCTCCATGTAAACTCTCAACTGGTCAGCAAATAGTCCCACATTTACATCTGGGGCCAAGGCAGACACAGTTCTGAGCTTCCACAGCAGCTCCTAAGCTCTGTGTCACGAGTCATGGACGATGCTTCTGCTTCCCAGTGCTGCAGAGGAGTGGGGGAAGGACAGCTCTGTGTGGCAAAGAACTCTACATCTAGACAGCGTTTGGCATAGAAGTCTGCAAAGCTCTGCTCATTTACAGTATTATTCTTGAAACACTAACCTGTGTTCTGGATTTACTAAAGAAATAGGCTGGATGGATAAATTCAAACAATCAGATTAATACAGCAAAATATAATTAGTGACATGTAAATTGCAGGGACTCACTTTTAGGGTAAGTTTTCTGTAACTTACATGTGAGTAAAGAATGTGGAGTTGTATTTACTGAAAGTTGAAACGTGTAAGGAAATGAAAAAGCTGAAAGATCAAGTGGAAATGTCATTAGTATTGTGAGGGAACAAGAACTAAATAAAAGCCCAATGACCAGAATTTAAACCCGAGCACTACATAAGGCCTGACACATGGGCTCTTTAGGAAGAGTTCGATCAGCACTTCTGTCACTTCCAGGTCTGGCATCATCAGCTTTGACCTGTTGAACTGTCCCTGCCCAGCTGGCAGCTGGAAGTACCCACACTTGTGATCAGGAAAAAAGGCTGGAGAGCTTCAGGACTAACCCAGGTAAAAGATCTTGGGTCTTTTCCACCACCCCAGTGGATTCCTCCTCCCTCTGCTAAACATCCAGAGGAGCAAGTTCCACAAGCAGCCATGGGCACCCTGACACTCCATAACCACAGCCACCAAGAGAGGGTCAGGGCAGCATCACTTCATGGAGACAAAGGCTCATGACAGGAATCCAGTCAGTCTGGAGCCCTGGCATCCCTCTGGGGTGCTTTGCAGCAAGCACCCACACATTCCATTGCTGTTCAGGGCAGGGATCCAGAGAGACCCAGCCTCGCTCCACAGGCTGTGGGCTCCCCACCTGAACCAGGCTGGTACAGTCAATCCTACAGCCTGTTCCTGCAGCGAGTCAGGAGTGTTGGAGAAATGGGGTGAGGGGAAAATGAATGGTTTTGACTGTGGTCAGCCACCACCTGTCTCAGGGACCGGTGGCACAACCTCACTCCACTTCCCTGGCAAAAGAGCTGTTCCAAGAGCCACGGCGCTGTGGTTTGGGAGCAACCACAGAAGGGTAAAACAAAACACCTCTGTTTACTTACCTGAGGTGAATGAATAAAGAGGTTTGACTTGGAAAGCTGCAACATCCCAGAACCAGGAAACTCCTACTTGAGTGCTCTCACAAATCACACTCAGCAGGTCTGACCAATACAGCAGGTATTTACAACAGCTTGCCTCACATCAAAAAAATTCAATGAATTTTAGTGTACTGAGAGTAGTTTCAGTTGTCTACTTTGCTTTTGGCTCTAATTAGTGTCCTTTCAGAATATACTTTTGTTATTTGTTAAAAAAACAGGTAAATACTTTTTCATATTCCCTCAATATGCCACACAGTATCTTTCCATTTAGGATACAGAAAAATCAGCTTAAAGATATTTTGGGATCAGTAATACACAGCAACAACCCTCAATGTAGGTAAATTCTATAAGAAAAAAAAACAGTACAATTTATGAGAAGATGCTTTTAATCCAAAGAAAAAAACCCCAAACAACTCAGCAGCTATTACATTTTCAGATTTCCTCAATACCTTCAATATTTGAACGCACTTGTTCCAGCCGTTCTCTGTTCTCCTGCATTGCTCAGGTTGTACAGGTCAGCAACACTAAAATGATGGCACATTTGACACCCAGAAATGTCCCCTGCTTCTCTGTTAGTTTTGGGTTTTTTTTCCCCCCAACTTACAATTTGCCCTCCCTTTCTTTTTAAACAAAATATGGCAACAATTTGATAGCCCAGCAGTGTTTTGCCCTCCTGAACCCTCGCAGTGACCCAGAGGACTTGCTCTCTCCTGCTAATCACGAGTCTGGCTGTGGCCATTTCCCATGACAGAGCTGAAATTCCCCAAAACGTGCCCTCTCACTTCCCTGGCCAGCCCATACTGAAAGCATTTGCTGTCTCCTGGCTGCCAGTCCCTGGAGCCATTCCCTGGGCAGGCTCTGGCTGTGTCTGGGGTTCCAGACCTGCCCACCAGCAGCAGTAGCAGGTGCTCTTATCTGACACACACTTTAAAAGGAAACCAAACTTAAATGTGAAAAATACACTCTGCACGTAGTGAAATGGCATTTTTAAATATTTATCTCAAGTTCATAAACTCAAGGCCTGTTTCTGTTCCAGCCTGGCTGCTGTTCCAGGCTCACCATCACACATTCTCTTCAGTGGTGCATAAAAACAGCTCAGATTGATTTTATTCCTTTCTGTTAATACCAGGAACCATCACACAATTTCTGATCTGCGTCCTTCTATTACGCCACAGAAATTGGGCAATGTAAGTGTTGAAGAAAATTGCAACAAAAATTACTTAGATCACTCAGTCGGATTTCACCAGTTCAAGTTCATTGTGTTTAACCAAAAAATTCCATTGCTTTTCAGGGCAGGGCACAGCTAAACCCTCTGTGTCCTGTCTCTATACCAAGAGACTATTTAAGCACTGTTTTACAACTGCTGGAAAAACATCAGTATTTCAGAAACAGGAACGATCACAATGCAGTCTTTTTAGAATTTACTTATTCTGCAATAACTTAAGACAATTCAAGTAGTGTCTGATTTTCCCAATATTCCCGTTAAAACCCAAACCCAGCAATTTTTAATCCTACAAAAGCTTTCATTCAAAAATTCCCAAGTATCTCAATAGCTGCCTATTTATATAATATGCCAATAACACAACCAGCTGAAAGCAAAGAGTAGCATTACTGTAACACTTCCATGGGATCTGTAATAGTGTGCACACTGCTAACAGGTTTGGGCTGTTGTTTGGGCTGGTTTTATTAAGCACTGCATTTTCTGGGGAAACAGTCCCAGTGTCCATACTAAGAAATGGTTTCCAAGAGCAACTCGGCATCAGCACAACATAGGCAAGAGCAGTGATGGAAAAAGTACCTACCAAGAGGGTGAGTAAAATGTGTGTGTACGTGAAACAACCATCCCACAAAGATGCTTGGCTACCTACAATAAAATAAATCACCAGCTCTTAACGCCAGTGCTGTCTAACAGTAAACGAACCCACACAAAGTTACTTAATTCAAAATGCCATCCAATGCTTTAGAATCCAAGCTGTTTAAATAACACACTTAATTCAACAACTGAAAATTCCAATCAGGACACAGAGTCTTGCCCACCACATTCCAAAATTCCTTGCCCTTATCAGGTAATTTCTTTTACCTTATTACCCAATAATTAATATTTTCCAACATGACTTTAAAAAAAAAATCACTCAGCTTATGTTACTGAAGAAATGTTTTTCCACACACGATTTTTGTTTCCTCAAGTTATTCCCTAACACAGCTGGAGATGCTGAGCAGAGGAAAGATTTCCAGGAGAGGGGCTCTGCCACACCTGAGCAAGTTCAGTGCAAAGACACACAGAACCACCAGTATAAACCCACCTCTGCACAAGTGCAGCATTTAAGCCCCAGCTGCTCTCCTGACTCTCTGTAATTTGGTATATTTAGAACGTGGACTCTGCTGTGCAAAGGCAACAACATAAGGCAGCGCTTTATTTTTTTTATTTTTTTGAATTGTCTGACTTTAGGTTTTTTGGTTGGGTGGGGTTTGCTTCAGCAGCCAGCAGAAGTTCAAAAGGACTGCATTTCTTCCCAGGGGTTTCTGATGATAGCCTCTGCTGCCAGTTTGGATTGCAGGCAGTTAGGCAAGGCGAGCTTTCAGAGCTGCAGGAGACAGGCGGGCGTGTCCCAGCCCGGGGATACCTCACCCTGGCACTGCAGGGACCCTCCGGATCAGGAATCCTCACCCAGCTCCTGAGGCCACGACTTAGCCTGGAGAAACCCAAACTGCCACAACAGAGTAAAACAACTGCCACAAAATCCTCTTCCAGGCTGGCAGATGCCAGCTCTGGCTCCTCTTCTCACTGTATGGATCAATCTTTTGTCCTCTAATATTTTTTGCATTCGGGCACAGGCAAAATAAATGCTGCCCATTTTTTCACACCTACATAAAGTTCTGCAAAAGAGAGCCATAATTCCCACAAAATGTCTCTAAACATGTTTTAGCAAGGGACAATAGTTGAAAATAAGCAAAAACCACATTACCCATCCTTCCATTCAAATAGTCAGGTGCCTTGGGGGTAATTCAAAGGAATAAGCACTGCACATCAACTGTAATTTCTATGTTTTCTCTTATGAACTATAAAATGTATAACCCTATGAAATGTTAATCAATACCTTAAAGTACCAGCTTCAATAAGCATCATCACTACACAGTAACAAGTGGGATGTACGGATTCAAGAGAAGTTACTGTGTAAAGTGTGTACTCAATTATTTGCAATCCGTTCAAAACAACAAAGTAAAGAGTAATTTAATAATTAAGTGCTTAAAGATAATTACGCTATCTGAAAGTATTTAAGATACAGGGCTATGAGGTGATGTTTATTTTCAGTCTGAAATTATAAAATGAGGAACCAGTAAATAATATTATATGGTTTCAATCAACTCACAAAATTATTTTGTCTTTTGTTACAAAAAAAATACTGAACCGGAAAAACATTTTAAATCTCATTTTTATTTCAGAAATAAATATTCCTAAAAATTGAAGTGCTTGTCTCATTCATATAGTTAAAAATTACTTCACATATTACCTGTCCCTGACCCTCCAGTCTCCACAGCCTGAATCATTTCTTTGACTGACTGAGAACTCTAAACTAATTAATCTGCACAATGCAAATGTTGGATTTTGCAAATTTTTTAAATTATTTTTTATACAGATGGCTGCCAGAAAAACTCACAAAAACTCTTTTCGGAAAAAAAAAAACCTACTTGGAAAAAACCTTTGGATTTACACATTTAAGTACAAGTTTGTAATTCAGTAACTTAATTGAGTGACTCAAGTTGAGCCTTTCTGAAGACACTGTTAAGAAGTCCTTCCCCTTCACTATCAGAGGGAAGGATCACCAGTATCATCAGGCAAGAAATAGTTATTTTTTCCTTAGCTGGAGCTTTACCGCAAGTTCCAAAATCATGAAATGATTGGTTGGGCCTATTTGAATTTTCACATACAAACCCCATTTGTGACAGGGGCATAATGCTGTAGTAGCTTAAAACATGCCTGAAATTCAGCATAACCCAGTGGACATTAAGATAACATTTCCTTTTAACCACTTTTTAAAAAATAGTTGGGATTTTTATATAATTTAAATAGATTGCTGACACTGTAGTAACATTACCTTAGAGACTGTTTGGAAATAAACTCGAAAATTAAATCAAGATCATCAGATTAAGACCAGAAAGAGAACAAACCTTTTTCTGCAGCTGCAACCTGAAACTAAGTTAATAACATTTAAATTCAAAAGCTACCATCTTAGATGATGGGAGGTTGAGCCCAGTGTGCCCCCCTTACAAATTTTACCACTGGATACAAGCACAGAGGCTGCCCGTGCTGGCAGGGTCAGCAGTGTGTGCTCTGAAAGCCCTGCACACCAGCATCACTGGCACACCACTCGTGCCCAGGCTGACATCACTGGCACACCACTCGTGCCCAGGGTGACATCACTGGCACACCACACGTGCCCAGGCTGAGCTCAGCAGTGAAAGGGGCCAGGAGCCAACTCGCAGCTCCCACCCTGACCACAGACCCGCAGGAGAGGCACCGATCCCAAACATCCCCCTCTGGGGCCTCGCGGCCCTTCCTTCCTCCTGCAGGAAGGAAAACGTGGCTCCTCCAAAGGAAAAAAAAACAACAACAACCAACTGAAAATGCCTCCTCCTGTAGGAACACCTCCATCCTCCATCCATGGCAAGCCCACTTTAAACAGGATCTTGGGAAGGAAAACCCTGAGAACAGGAGCCATCTATGCCATGCTCTCTTTTTCCTTTTTCATGCTGTTTCAAAGAGAATCTGGGCAGCACCTCCTTGCCCGTGTTACATGATGACCCCACCACAGCCTCCCAGGTCAGCCCCTCCGGTTTTACAAGCCGGTTTTAAGCAAAGCACAATCAAGACACATTCGAGAAAGGGATAAATAAGCTCCTCCCACAATAAGATGCAAGATGACAAAATGTAAAAACACTGAACACCACGGCACATCCTACCTCTGAAAAGGACACCGAAGTCAACATTATAAGTGGATTCAAACAGCACCATTTAGGGTAGGAGACAGCTAAAATTTACTTTCCTCAGCAGCAGTTCATCAATTCTGGCTCCTGATGACTTTCCAGGGTTGTGGGAGTTGAAAACCAACATCTCGTACTCTAATGCCCTGACAATGAGCACAGTCTTGCACCTCTTAGGCACTAGATCTTCCAGCACCCACAAAAATCCTGTCTACTACATTTAATCTTTCATTCTGAATAGGAGAGGGAAAAAAGAAAAACTCCAAAGACTGCTATCCCATCCACAGTATCTGCCAAACCTTGAAACAGATAAAGCTTCCAAGCCCTAGCAGTAAATACTGTAAATAACATATTTAACCACAGAATATTTCAGGTTGTAGGGGACCTCTGAGGTCATATGCTTCAACTTCCCACTCAAAACACAGCCAGCTGAATGTTGGCGAGGTTAACGTGCTCCATTCTTTCTTACATTGTATTGTATATATATTCTTGTATTTCTGGCAAGAAAACCTGAAAAATCTCCTTCTACAGGAGAAACAAATGGGTTGGCTACCACAATACTAAATATGAAAACCTTAAAAAACAGGCACATTAGTGGGCAAAAAACTCCTAAAAACCCAGTGACTGCTGATCCAAGACAAGCCACTGACTTTCTCTACCACCAATCCCCCCAACCTGTGCAGATGAAGTGAGTTGTGGAAAGTTACTTAAGAAAAAAAACCTCAGTGAAGTACCTAAGTGATGCATAATTGAAAAAGTGCAGTTTAAAGTTACACAGAAGCATTGTCACAGGGTGACCAACACAGCAGCATCCCCAGCAGCCCTCCAGCTCCTGGATGCTCCCTGGGAACTGCTAGCGCTTGTTTCTTTACAAATATTGGAAATTTTCATACATAAAAAATTGCTTCCCCTCAGTTTTTAACTGTGTTAATCCTTCAGGTCTCCGTAGGTAAGGGAGAGGCCGGGCTGAAAGCCCAAAGAGCAGCTCACTCTGGCATTCTTCCTGCCAGTGGGACACTCAGACTCGGGGGCACACACACAAAATGCCTTAGAAAGTCTTTACTAACTGAACTCCTTCTTCATTTTCAGGGCAAGGCTACTGAGCCAGGCCAGAGTGGTAAGTCTTCACTTTTCCATATTTTATGGTATGCTCAATGTGCCCTAAAGGAAGGGGGAAATCCTTTTCCCCTTTTCATTTCATTCTCTATACAGGAAGGACTCTCCAAAGTGAATAAAGAGATATGAAAAAAACCAGACTGGTAATAAATAAGTCTCAGCTTTTAAAGGTATATAATTTACACTTTCCATGAAATTGTATTTATTTACAAACCTTAACTACAAAGTGAAAAACAATCTAGCTCATATTTTTGCCAAGTTTGACACATGGCCTGTTGTAAGCCACAGCTATCCACAGGCCAACCCAGCAACTGGTCCTTTGTTCATGTGCTTATTTAAACACAATGAAATGGGTTTACCTCATTAAAGAGGAGTTGGAATAAGCTCCAGCTGCAAGAGAGTGAGGTGGTCCTCATTTTTAAAAACCAGCAATGCCATTTGGGAGAAAAAGAGTAACAGGCAGCAGAGAAAAATAATTCCCTTCAAGCAATTGAAATACCAGTTTTTAAGATAAAATAGTGCAAAACCCGAGGCCAGTAAAAAGAAACATTGTTTTCCTTTGAAGTTCACCACCAACTGGGGCAAGTGGCATGTTGCATTCCCCAGGCTTATGGGAAATTTGTTTCCTGTCGTGTCAGGGAAAAAATACCACGGTCCCTCTGGAGCCTGTAATTACGGATGCATGTAAATTACACTTTATCAAAATACTTGACGAATGTTGCCTTGAAAGTCAAAACTGAATGGCCCACCTGAGCAATGTCAGTCTAACTGTGCTCCTGTCAGAGGAAGGACTGGTGGGAAGGGCCACGCTGGAGCCCAGTTGTGCATTCCCCAGCCTCGTGGCACACACCCCAGCAGCCCCACCGAGATTCCCGGAGCGGAGCCGGTGCCCTCCGGGGCGGCACCCTCGCTCACACAGGGCTGTGCCATTGAGTCCTCCCAACAAAGCCAGCAAAGGACACGGATTTAGGGGTTTCATTGCAGCCAGCCCGATGGCAATGCACCATCCCAGGATGGCGTTTCCAGGGCAGCCATAGGAGCACCTCATCCAGCAGGAAGAACATGAGGCCTCTGCAGCGAAGGAAGGGAAGTCAAGTGAAATACTTCCTACAGATCAGCAAGTTCCTGGGTCAAATAACACCGAGGCACTGCAAAGGCTGCCACTTCTGCAGAAAAAGCCCTAGTGAAAAACCTAGCACAATGTACCATCAGATCTGCTCCCAGGAAGGGATACTAAGGTATGGGGTAAATCGAGCACTTACTGGGAAACAGTAGAGCAGGATGGTGCAAACTCAAGGTGAAAAAAGAAAAAATTCCGTCCAGTGCTTTTGAAGAAAAAGACAATTTGTGCATATGCTTGTTGTAAAGAAATCAGTTTGGGGCTCAGAGACTGAATGTTCCAGTGAACCCTCTTCACTCCCAGGAAGGACAGTGGGGCAGGGCTGACCCGGATGATTATCAGAACTTACAGGGAGTTCTATTCCTGTCACTGTGTGGTAGGATATGAGATTATTTCTCTCAACAAAAGAAACTAACTATAAAAGCACAATATTTGGTTTCATATTGGATGCCTTTCTTGTCAGCATTTTTCCCCTCACAGTTCACTGAGCACTGATGTTGTACCGTGCACAGAAACCATTCAAAACATTAAACTTAATATTCCTTCATCGATCAGTAGGAATGGAGTAAATTCATATCAGCTGTTTCCTGAAGAAAACGTTTCATGGATGTCTTTAGCAAGAGCCCATCAGGGAGTTTAACAGAGCAAAGCAAAAGGCAGGTTCTTAATTTCAAATACGCTTCAGTCAATTTTCTCAATAGTATTTGCATTTTCATTGTAGAAAATCTCAATATTCAACATTGGCAATTACTGTATATTTGAATAATCTCACTAAGTTCCAAAGTATTATATAAGGGAAATATTGAAAATCTGCTCATGGACTTTGTATAGCACAAGGTGCCATAACCTTTTGTTTTCAGTGTGTTACGCTGAGTGGAGAAACACAAGCAGTTCAAAGGCACACCTTGTACAACATCCTCGCCTTAGTCATGAGAGCAGGATGATAATAAACCGCCCTTGCCAATCTATTCTCGTAGCACCGTAACATTTAATGACTTGCACGGGTTATTTTAATTTTGTTCCACGAATATTTTCTACCCTTGTAAGTTTTACAGCGCAGCCTGCGCTCGGGACGCGGAGCTGCGTCAGGCTCCAGATCAAATCCCCCGGTTCAGCTCGGCGCTGACCCTTCTGACAGGCACACACACGCCTCGGGCTACAGTCCCACGGCTCTCTCAACTGCAGGGACTGGAATCAAAATGAAATCCTGGATCATTTATGACTGTATTTCAAAAGCAAACACAGCGCATTTAAAAGTAATAGCAGCTTTCATTTTGGAGACCTTAAAGTGTCTGAAATACTTTAAACAGGCATGGTCTATTACCCTTGTGAAACACATGGAAAAGCTCCAGAAAGCCTGACTTAAGCTTCCCATTTTACACAGATTTCAAGAAGAAAACCAAATTATAATTAAAACAAGGAAGTATTTGGCCTTGCATCATTTTACCCACCGAGCCCTTAACTCATGGGGCACTCTGACTGTTCAATAAATCTCCGTAGGTAAAGCAGGGTTCTGCTGCCATGAAACAACCAGGAGAGCTGAAGCCAGAAAACTGGTAATGGGAAATGGCCTTTTCTTTTTGAAAATCAAACTGATGAAAATCAAGACTTTATCTGCAGCACTTGTAATCTAACCTTCATTAGTATCTCTACACCAATTATCATGCTCCCTACTTCTGCTATCCACACACACTAAAAGAAATTCTCATTATCTGCAACGTATTTCCAAAGTATTTGAAAGGACTTTTACAAGACAATGAATGTATACTCATCTCTGGCCTCACGATGACAGTCTATTATGGAAAGCAGCAGAAATATTTACATTATCATTATGATATTTTTCCTGTTGTGTAGATGAGATGTCTGCATTTCGGGTCATCAGTTCAATCTGTTCCTACATTCACTTTGTGCAAGGAAACTGCCTCAGTGTGAAAATAATGCCAAATGTATTCTAATCTCCTGTTCACCAAAAAAGAAAAGAGAGTTATATTCACTCTGCATTGTCTCCTAGTTGCAGTAATGACAATTTACAAGCTAATTTCCCACTGCTCATTTTATCCATGGACAAGACTCCGGCAGCTCAGGAGCACTGAACAGTCAGGAAAACACTTTTCAGCTCCTTTCACAGCACAGCCAAAGGGGAAAGGCAGAAAACCATTCACATATGAACTAATTGATTAAAGAAAGCTTTCAAACAAGAAAAGCAATATCCATCTAGCAATACACTGTGTGCAAGTAACCGTGATGTGCTGACATGTGCTGACTAGCTCTAAATGCGAGGCCAAAAAGCCACATTAACAAAGCACAGGCAGTAAATCTGACCCTGGCAAACTCAGAGCTGCACAGACTACCAGGGTTATCCAGTTTCCGGAAAAGAAACTGCCCATAAACCATCAGGTCAGAATGCCTCAGTAATAATATACCTGTGATATAACCTAATTAATCTCCAGCTGCAGCCTCCACAGCCACTCAATCCTCTGTCAAGCTTGAAAGCAGCCCCTGAGTGCCACAGACAAATCCACCCTGCAGAGGCCAGCGGCAGCAGCGGCTCCCTGGCCCTGCCACCACCACAAATCGAGCACCAGGAACCAGAACCCAGCACTGCAGGTCTTGGAATGCTGCTCACAGGAGCAAAAACCACCAAATTCTGAAGACTAATGTAAGAAAACAGCAAGCCAATAATGCCCACCCACAACTGTTGTGTTTTGAGACCTCGGTAGCAGCTCTCAGTCATGTGAAAGCCCTTGTAACCAGAAGATGAATCACTGTGTTTTTCTCCCCATTTAGATTTGTCACTCTGAAGACAGAAGTTGAAGGCAGTTAATAAGGACACATTTCAGAGCTGGCAGGGCACACACGGCCACCCTCAGAACCCACGTGTGCAGCTCTCCAGGTGCCGACTGACCATGGGGTCCCCACCCAGGTGGCCTTGCTGGGACTCACTCAAAGCAGCAGAAGGGTCTGCAGGAGTTCCCAACAGCCTAATTTTGCTAAGCACCTCCAGGATGTTCTCAAACACCCTGGCTGGGGAGAAAAGAATGAACTATGATGGGAATTAATGTCTAAATGTGAGTACATACTGGATTTATCAGTATTCCTTCTTTGATACTAAGAATAAGGCAAATTTTAAGAAGCATCAGAAACTATTTACAAGAGCTCTGTTCATGCAAAATCACAGACTGGACTTGGTAAGTTCACAAGACTACAACTGGTATTAGCATTTTCCAGTTCAGGACTGCTTTGAGCAGCCAGTTACAGTATATTAACAGTATTTTTAATGTGCTGTCTCCAAGCCATGAGATTTGAAACCAGAATATATCTGAGAGTACTTTAAAAACCCCAACATTCAGGAAAACGGACGCCCAGCAGCATGGCTAAGGCTATCAAACAATTATCAAATAATTAAATGGCAAATTAATCCCACTAATTTGGAGCCTCCTGGTTTCTTGAGCTGAATATCAATGAAAAGATGGCAGTCTTCAAATAGCAAAGGAAAAAACATTGGAAATGCAAGGCAGTAGTTCCTCAGCTAACAGAGTAAAACAACTTACTTCCAAAGCAGATTTATGCTTAATCTGCATGTGTGGTGTTTCTTCTGGAAATGTATAATCCTTTGCCACAAACTCCCTTAAATAGCTTTGTAATAAGATGACCTGATCACAGAAGTTGGCAATGGAAACCTCCTTAGAAGGAAGACGCCACTAAAACCCAGCAGTAATTTTCACAAAAAACACCCTTTCTTCCCCAGTCGTGCCTATTTCCCCTGAGAGGGGAAACAAGACATCTGCACACTATCATTTCAAAGAACCAATTTCACACAGGGGAAAAAGCAGCACTGAGGAGGAAGCCTTCTGGCTTTTCAACGTTTTCCTTTGTTTTCTACTATCTAATAATAATGAAAATCTTTTATTATATTTTTAATTATTCTTCTGCACTTATTTAGACAGAAAAAAAGATCCTTAGACTCTTTAAATACAATTGGTGTGTACTCATGTTAAAAAAAAAAAGAGGCTACATACATTATTTACCAGCAGAGCCCAAAAGAAGATCTAGAATGACTTCAGCTTGATAAATGGTGTAAATGTCATCCAGCTATCTGCAGCACAAGCCTCTGACCTAATGCACATCTTTCCCAAACCAGAAGTGCACCCCAGAGACCAGCAAACACTTACTGTAATTATTTACTGTCTTCCGAAAAGACCTGCTGTGATCTATACACAGTGAAACTACAATTATTGGATGTGGATAAAACCACAAAAACACCCTGTTACAAGCCATGCTCTTTTGTCATGGCAACACCGTAACTCAAACTCCTGCAACAATTGAATTGTCAGGATCCTGCTTTAATGGGAAATGATAATGGAGCTCTAAGGCAGCAATCTGGGAGAGCTTTCTTTCTAGGAAGAGAACAAACAGAGAAATAAAGAGGACACTAAGAAAATTTATGATCTGGTTGCTTTTCCAAGCACAGCTTCTAATGACATCCACAAGATGAAAGAGTCTGAGTTTGACCAGGAGTCATGGTTTGATGCTTTGAGCTGGCTGAGGATGGGGCTGGGAAGGGGAGTTTACAAGCGACGCTTCTCAGAGGGCTTTCAGCAGCAAACCCTGGGCAAATCACAGCCATGTGCAACAACCCCCTGGCCACAATAAACATCTGAGCTGCACAGGCACTCGGAGGAAAGCAGACACTGGGAAAATCTAACACACTGCACTTGCCCAGCTCCAGGCAGGAGACACGGACCCGCCTGGGCCAGCCCCTGCCTGCAGCCCAGCAGTGTCACACCGGGTCGGTGACAGCACCTTCGTGTTTGTGTTTAACCAGGGCAGCTTCCTAAGTGAAGCACTAACTGAACAGCTCCAGCTACTCACACCAGGAATTATCCAAGGGAACAACTTACACAAAATCAAATGCACACACTGGTATCACAAGGAAGTGAACAAGTCAAGAAAAGAGATGGCAAATAGCAATTTCTGAAAACAAAACACTGCCCTACTGTGATTTAATTGTCAATAAAGTTAATATCCCCAAGCCACGTCTGTTTTGCCCGTGACAGTCACTGGTGAGGGATCCCTCCCTGCTCTTATGTCACCCCACAAGCCTTTAATTGTATTTTCTCTCCCTGCCCTGAGAGCTGAGCAGAGCAGTGGCAGAGCAGCTTTGGGCACCAGTGCCCAGCCAGGGTCAGCCCAGCACACAACCTCAGCAGTGCTGTGATTCTGCTAAAACTGAATATTGCCTCTTTTTAAGGCTACTCACAGAATTCACATTGTGTGCTGCAAGTACTTACTCACTATTTTACCCACCTATCAATCAACTTTCAAAATATTCCCCTAGACAAGAAATAAGCATCCCACTGATCCAGCTCTGACAAATCCCACAGTGCTACAAATACTTACACCATGTTAACAACAAGCAACTTGTTACAGAATGGCTGTTCCTGACACCAAGAGGAAATGCCAATTTATTAAAACAAATAACTTGCCTACAATATCTCCATTCTGCTGATTGTGGTACTGTAGCCTGCTTTAGAAATAACTATAAATGAATTATGATAAAACACTGGGACACCATGACTAGAAAATTTAAACACGAAGATACTGTGCAGGCACAGCCATGGTCCCAAATTGTCTCAGTTCAGGCTCACAGGGCTCTGCTCCCACACTAAGACACTCAGTTTTGGAATAAAATCTAGATTCTGAGACTACTCTAAAAAGTAAACAAATTTATTTCAGAGTCTAATGGATGCTGCTACTCTCCTGATATTTGGGTATCAGATTTCAGTATCTAAGATTCCAGAGCCTGGTTTGCTCAGTCAAGTGACAACTAAGACAGTTCATTAAAAGTAAATAAACCCAACAAGTGGTCCATGGCTATAAATCTGGTAGAGGTATTAATTCTCACTGCAAGACTTGAGTTTAGGGCACTTCTGAGAGGTTTTATTCACACACACAAAGGAGCTTTACCATGACTACTTAGCAGCTAGCCTGAGGTATAGAGGCTTCAACAGTGAAACAAATATATTCTCACATGCCAGGGTGTTTGTGTGCGAATGGGTTTGTTTTCCCCTTTTGTTGGGTTTTCAAAGATAACTAAGTATCTCCTGGACCACTAGCATACTTGTTTTTTAGTCAAAAGCAGATGCACGACAATCATTTTATGCCCCAGCTTTGCACCCAGAGGAAACAAGATCGCAGCAGGCACAAATCTCTGCTTACAAAGTTTGCGGGTAAATTTCATGAGTTGTTTTGGATATAAGAAAATAATTGCTTTAGAATCAAAACCTAGTTTCATAGCTGTTAAATTACATGTTTCATTTTATTATACTTTTTCTGTGCATTTCATCACCTGTATTAAAAATACCTGTTCCTTTATGGATAGATATTAGTAAATATCTGAAACTATTAAAAAACCTTTCATTCTTTTATTTCTCGATTCATTAAAAATGCCTTTTCCTTGATTCAGTTTGCTCATTAAAAGTGCCTGCATTTTGAATTATTAGATAATTATCCCAGATAAACAGTTCAGAAGCTTTAAAACCTAGGCAGTGAAGGCAACAGAGCAATGAGAAACATTTCCACTAGAAAGTCCAATCAAGGGTTCATTCACCATCCAGCTTAAACTTAAAACCCTTATCTAAACCAAAGCAAACAAAATCCATGAGTCTCAAAGCCACTCTTTCTAGAAGAAAAGGCTCAAAGCCTTATGAGAAACTCGTTTTGTGGGACGCCTCACATTCCATGTAAGGTTTATTTCACTATATATATTCCTGCTTGTAATATCAACCAGATGTGACAACGAAGCCTAACCAGCCCTGTGAAAGATGCAAGGATACCCTGAAGCTCAGAACTTAGGAGAGGCTTGGACAAAAAAGCCAAAGGTGCCTGGAGTTGAAGTAAAGGTTGAGGATGCAGTTATAATCTAAGAAGCATTCTAAATTTAATTTCATTAATGATCAGAAATTGGATTTCAGTGAAAATGCACTGTGCATGACCTGACGACACACACGGAACCCACCAGGGACACCAGCACTGCTGTCCCAAATCACGTGCACATGGAACAGCACAAGAACCCCCAGGTTTGTCCTGCAGCTTTTCAAGCATATCAGGGACAACAAACAATGTCCCACATTCTGATTCCCAGCAGCAGCAAGGCTGAAGAGATTCTGCTGATACCAATCTGCAGAAACTATTTGGTTGCTCCAGTAAAGTCCCAGGTTCCAGCCTGGCTGACAGAACACTGAGAAAAGCCCTCAGTTGCTTTTTCAGCCTTTAACTACTTCTGAAACATTAACAGGTCTTCCCTGAAACCCTCCAGCACACAAAATTCCTTCCACGTTTAAGCAGCTCAGTTACTCCATCTCCACCAAGTTCTATTCATGATAATAAATATGCTCAATTTTCAAACTCTCATCAAGCTACCAAACTTAGAATGTCATCTTTCTATTCAGCTTTACCTTAAAAAAAAAAAAAAACAAAAACTTGAGCTTGTACCTTCATTCACAAAGCCATGGACTGGGAGGCTCACTGCATGCCTGCTGGAGAGGGCAGCTGTAAGAATCACAGAATTCATCTCCATTTCCTTCATGGACAAGACTATGAGCTCTTCGTTCCCGTGAATAAACCCAAATCTTACAATTGGGACATACTGCACAGAAATATTTAGTTCTTAAAAATTTTGCATTGTTTGAGCTGCAGCTTACACAATTAAAATACTGGATTTTGGACTTTCTACTTCATGAGGATTATAACTATGAGAAGAAAATAATGGAGTAACATCTGAGAAACTCAGATGGAAAATATGGCAGCAAAAGTAATATAGCTATACCATGGAAAATTTTAATTAAGACCAGCATTATCTACACTTTTTAATGTTCATTTAAATTCACTCCTCGTAAATTCCACAGAATCTATCTCACCCCTGCATCAGCCTGCCTTACCAATTTTTGTTTCACTGCTTTTATGCCCTTTCATCACTTTCTCAGCTCTGCTTTCTTCTGGAGAGGCTGGGTCAGGGCAGCTGCAGGGAGGAATGCAGGCACCACTGCCCCTCCACTCGAGCTTCTGAGCCAGTTGTGAGCAGAGGGGCACTTCTGGATTTCAGACAAGTCAGAACAGAAAGAAGAAAGAAAGAACAGCTCTAAATCTACCAGCAGTGGGACCAAGACAGTAAGATGAAACAATAGAGAGCAACCATATATGTGTGCGTGAGTGCACTTTTACAAATTCTAGTAGGAAGCAAATTTTTCATTTTTATCCCATGACAGAAAAACACGCAACCCAGCTACACTTGGAACTGTAACAGTTCACTTGAGCCATGATTTATTTGCTTATAATACACACTCTATTTATATAACACTCGTATCTTCAAGAGAAAAAGCAAGTTTCTTCTGACAAACAGTGTTAAAGTGATCTATCTAATGCACTGTTAAACAGTAAGCAAGACTGAATGGATGTCAGAGAATAAAGACAAATGTTCCGACAGCATCCGTTGGGAGGCATTGCAGAACACAGCTTTCAGATTAATCATTCTATTCTGTGAAACTTTATTACAATCTTTATATTCTAAGAGCAAAATTATTGCCCTTGCTGTTAAGGGCAATAATGTATCATGATTACAGGACCTACTGAAAAATACACTCCGTGGTACTGAAAGGCCTCAGCTACTTTCACTTCATGTCTTTGTGCGAGGTTCCTGAGGACAGATGCACACGAGTTATCAACACACACAACGTTCCACTGAAACCACAAATTACCAGAGAGTTCCTCTCATGATACCCAGGTCCAGTGAGACTACTCACAGAGCAGTTTTCAGTACGTTAAACTGGAATTTGTTGAGATACAGGTAAACTCTGGAAAAGCTTTTTTTCTTGAAAGCATCATTATCTACTTAGACAACTAACCCATGTGAAACAACTCTTCTAAGAAGTAAATACAACTGGCACCTTCCAGAGACCAGATAAGGGTCTCTGCAGCTATGTGCCAGCTCACACTTTGTACTCAAGAGGAGCTTCAAGATGCAAAGTTTCAAAACCATGCACAGAACTTTCAGGAAATGCAACCAAACTGCTCAGCTCAAGCCAATCTATTGAGCAAATATATCCCGGTGCCTTCAAAAGTCATGACAAAGCTTGCAAAACACATCCAGCAAAGAGTTTTCTAAGCAGATTTTAAGACCAAACAACAATTACAGCTTAAAATTTTTTTACATTTTTTAAATCTGCAGGATAATGGCATTGACTTACTGGTACAGTTTTTCACGAACAAGTTTGGACAACACCAGAAGTTCACTACAGAATTTCTCCAAACTATCAGTATCACCTGTTGCACAACACTGCTCAGCTTGCCTCTTAAGCACAAACCAAGATCCTACTGCTTTAAAGTCATCTGATTCCAAAATTAATCTGCACTATCACCATGTGGTTTGTATATCCACTGGAGGAAAAATTTACTGCACTGCCTAAATGGTTTTTTTGGTAGCACACAGATGTATTAAAACAATTATAAAAACTCCACATGAATGGAGAAGTTTTTCAGCCACCCTGTGGTAACTTCACAATTTCACTAACCGATTCACAAGCCTTAGTATCTGATCTTCCATGAGACAAATTCAAGCATTAAAAGAACAGTTTCACCAAGTTTCAAAAAGCCAGTCTGGTTCATGAGTTTAACTTTGGCAAGATCCAGAAAATTGTTTCATGCAGCTTTTGACTATTCCATTAAAAAGGCAGATGAGTCTTTTCTTGATAGTAACTATGCAGGCACCTGCTCATCCATTTTATTTTTATACACTTTTTAAAAAATATATTTTTTAAATCATCCAGTTATTGTTCTACCACCACCCTCCCCCTCCTCCCACCAAAAAGAAATAATGCCAAGTTCATGATATTCTACTCCTGCTGTTGAAATGGGCCTTGATGCTGTCTAAACATTTTATAAAACCGTTTTTATATTTCAAGGAACAAAATTGTTTACCTCTCCATAATTTCTCCTCTTCCTGCCTGACGAGGCAGCAGCCATAACTTTGCTGTTCTATCTGGCAAAGCCTTGACTTAGTTAAAAACATAATTTTCCAAACTAAAGAAGTTATAACTACCTCCGTTATTTTAAAATAAGTATATGCAATCGGTTTTTGTGGACATCTAGACTGAACCAGATATGTGAACCTGACACTTTCCATGGTTTCTGTAGCTCTACATAGAGTTCAAAATAAGTCACCTTGACGTCATCCTGGTGAATATATGAGGAACAGAAAAATTTTGTGGTTTCTCTTCCCTCTGATATTTATGCTCTACCAAATTACAACTACACACAAGCAAGCATAACTCATCCCCTAAAAAACCCTTACTAACTAGCAGTTTAATATCACAAAAATTAAACCTCTTACCACAGTCAAAACACAAACATGTGAATCTGCACAATAAGGAACATAAAATAGAAACATGCCACAGAAAAATAAATCAGATTATACTTACAGCCTAGTTAACTTCTGTGTGTTCTGAAAAAGCAGCTCAGGAAGAACTTGCAATTTATTCTTGTTCAGACGCCTAAACAGTTACAATTAGAACAAAAAAAAAATAGATTAGATTACTTTCCAATTTAAGAAGTTTATTCTATGATGCATAAACACATGAAGCTCCCACTGCACTAAACCTCATGCCATGCACTTGCCATTGGATGCCTTGTGGCACTTCATTCATACAGGAGCCAATCTGTGCCATTTGTGGAGCACCTGCCCACATCCACGAGGTGGGGAGTCAAGGGACAGGCGCCTCGAAGTTTTACTACGGATGAGTAAACAAATATGATTTTTAAATCTTCCTGTGGATGCCTACTGACAGAGAATCATGCACTCAGCTCACTCTGCTTTAGGAACAGCTACTGGCAGGAATCTGGATTTTCATTCTCCTTCAAAAAATGTAGGCACAGTAAATTCAGTAACTTGACCAACCAAGATTATTCCCAGATTAGCTATTATTTCTGTAGTATACATAATTTCTTTTTTTAAAGAACTTTCTTGAAACTTCGCTTGGAAAACCTGAGCAGGGTTGTAGAAAATATGAGCATATGGGTAACCAGATGACTACATGGTGATTTGAAACAGAATATTAGTCCTGAAGATTCTTCCAGGAACATTTTAGAGAACAGATTAGTGTTTATACATTAGTCCCTTTTACTCACTCACTATATGAGTTTTACTCTGGTGACAACCTGCCAGTTTTTAGCAAACAGCCACTCCAAGCTATTCCAGCCCTGTAACTATAAAAAGCATGAGCCTCCTCTCCATAAAACGTGTGACAGCCCTGCAAAATCTAAAGGCAGTTCTGCTTGTAAGACACAGTCTTGTTCTTCAATCCTTTTTCTGTTGTCTTGCTGACAATAAAAACAGTCACCTGCTCTCACAGTCCTAATGAACGCTATTTGCATAATGAGTTGACCTGAGCTAATTCCATGCAACCCCACTGCTGTAAAGGGGAAGCTGACTTGTCCTGTAAGTTCCTAAAGGAGCCTGTCTTTGTGCCCCCTTTGTTCCCAACCCACCTTCCAGGTTCACTTTGATAGCAGATCTATTTCTGCTCAAGTTTTGATCTCCAAAGACACCTGGAACTTTTACAAACCCACTGCTACTTAGCACTAAATATCTGGTTTCCAGTTTTCTTGCACACTGAGTAATTTCACTATCAGAATTCAAGAATTTTTGGAATTGAAAGGCCTTCCTGAGATCAAACTAACATTGTGGGGTTTCATATGGCAGAGTTTTCACGTGGCCACCATATGAACATGTCTTGCAAGATAAAGGAGTGATGGAGGAGAGGGGAATTTTCACTTCTCTTTCTGACACCTAGAACAGATCAAAGGCTGCATCTGCAAGCTCACAGAGCCTGAGCACTGTGCATTACACACACCACATGATAACCAATATTTCTATCTGCTGAAGTTATTTCCTACTGCTTTTACCGACTACTCAATGACATTTTTGAGATAAATGAACAAAACAGCACATGAAACTTTAAAGAATATGAGAGCTGCTAGTTTTGCATTTGAGAAAATACATGGGAAGATTTGAAACTGGATTCCCTTACACCCATGTGACATTTCACAATTTTATACCTAAGTAAACTTAATCTTATTTAATTCAAGGCTGATAGCAATGTGCTACTTAACCCTCATCAAATTCATCACTTCAGTTAAGCATATTTATCTTTTAGAATAACAGGATGAAATATAACCAAAAAAATGACTTATACAGGGCTTAGCACTCCTCAGCTCCATCCTCCTTCACCAAGGCTACCACTAGTCATTGAGAAACACTGAACAAAATCCACTCATTTATCATTCAAAATGAAAGTGTGCCAGTGAAATGCATCTATTACACATGGTGTCAAATGTTTATTCCTGTGTCTGATTATCATTTCAGATCTCACAATGTACACATAATTATGCACTGCCAACCCAAAGTCATCTGACTCATCTCACAGCAACATCCCAGGAACACGTTTTAAGAATATTCTTTTCTCTTCTTGCAGGGATTTCACAAATGCTGAGCTTATGCTTTTTATTCTAAGCCAAAGAAACGAAACAAAATCAGATTAAGGTTCTAGAACAGGTGGTTTCACACCAACAAGCAGACAAGAAAATATATGTAGTAACAAGAAATCGTATTTCCAGGTTAGCAAGCTTGCAACCCGAGAAGTCAAACATGTAAACTTGCAATGACACAAACAACTCCAAAGGGGAAAAAAAAACCCTAACATCAAGGTTTTTTCTCTAGTTTACTATCAAATTAATCCAGAAGATTAAACATTTTAAATTATTTACTATTATTTGTATGGGCCAACACTTTCCTACCTGTGTTAGCAAAAGTACCAAGTTCTCAGCTGTCCTTTTTAACCGTCCTAAGCATTTTAAGATTTCAACCTCACATTCCCTTCGTATTGGTTTTCTGCCAAATATTATAAGAAGTGAAGTCCACACAAAGACACTTGCAAAGCTCACACTGTGACCTGCTCTTCACTAGCACCAAACATTTGGTATGGGTCTAAATGTACTTAATATTTTGAATATGATATTGTTTTAAATGAAGTTCTTTTTACACTGCAGCAGAAAGCAAACTGAATCCATGTATCAAGGCCAAGAACTCAGTGACATTCTGCCTTTGCTTTAACTTACAAAATCACAGAATCACCAGGTTGGAAGAGACCTTCAAGATCATCGAGTCCAACCTCTGTCCCAACACCTCAACTAAACTAAACCACGGCACTGAGTGCCACATCCAATCTCTTTTTAAACACGTACGTGACCTTGGTTTTCAAACTCCCCCAGCAGAGCGGGCGTGCTCCTGCACAGATACCATCCCCAGCAGCTTCAGGTGAGCTTTATTTCTGCCACAAACCAGGGCCTGCAGCTCTCTAAGGCCAGGTTATGTTATTAATTGACAATGAAACAAATTAACATAACAACAAATGCTTGAAGAGTCCATGGCTATCCATGTCTTACTCCAAGCTATGGGACTCCCCAAACAACCTTCCACCACTCCCTAAGATTTATTTCAAGTTGAAACTTCCACCAAACGTCGTTTTATTCATAGTGTGTTTCCCAGGGGCGCTGAGGGAATGAACAGGGGGTTGTTTCTGTTGAACATCACTTACTGTATTATAACTCTGACTGCAATCCTTACTGAAATGTAAGACTAGATCACCTCGTAGAAACTTAGACACACTTGATGTAGGAGACATTTAACATGCTCGTATTTATTATGTGCCAGAAAGCCACCAATAGCCTAGGAAAAAATCCCAATTTCACCTCTTATTTCTCTTCCTGGGCTTGAGAGAAAGGCCGTTAAGAAAGTCCTCAATGCAGAAGTATCAAAGTACCAGACAGGATGTTTTTAAATTCCAAAAAAGAGACAGAGACGTGTTTAAAGATTATTTAATGAAAAGACCAAATGTTCTGAATGGTCATTTATAAGCACTGTTTCCTCTGGTTTGACAAAGAAGTGCCAAACACGGATGAAACGCAGTGGAATAGTTCCTAACACATCATTTGACAAGAACTGAAGTTTATCCTCACCTATCAGTATCAGTTCTAGGACAGAAAGGGGAACTTCCAGAGCAAACATCAGGAATGCCAGCACAGGGATGTAGCTGTTGCTCAGGAGAGGAGAAAAGCACAGGCTGGGCACACTGAGGGATCTGCTGGCCTGCAGCCCCTTCCCACACCAAATGATCCTAAGAGAGGAACAGAAATGCCCCCTGCTTGCCCAGGCCTATTACCATCCCATTACTGCACAAATCTTAATCCTGTCAGCTGTCCAACTTTAATTACAGCAGTACTTTTGATTTCATAACAAATACCTTGGAAATGGTGAACCCATAAAACCGTGAAATAAAAATGGTCTGCAAAAAGTCCATAAACAAAGTGAGCCAGAATCTTGTAAAATAATTCTGTGGACCTTGTTCCTGGGACTGTACTTTATTAACAAATATAGATACTCCTCATTTTAAATTAGTGACTTAAAATAGAAATAACACCAGGAAATACCTGGAATGTGAATTTAAATCCAAGCCAGTTTTGCAGCTGTAACTAGCTACATCAGGAAGGAATGACAGGGCAGCTTGGTGAATCTGAACAGTAGACTCTAATTAAAAAAAATATATCATTATCACATTAATTCCCTGGGACTGTTCAGACTGGGAATGCCACCTGGGATGCAGCACAAAAAGAAACCCTTGGAATTGACCTCTTCCCTCAGGCTGGAATCACATCAGCCCTGCAGCCAGGACGTGTGTGTGCACAGCACCATCCACCACCCAGCCCTGAGGTACACCCAGGGGCAGGGAGGAATCTGGGGCACAGAGCCAGGCAAGATCTGGTCCACATTATTTGACCTGGGACTGCTGGATGGTAATGCAGCTGCTCAGTCTCCAATGTATTTCGAACTGGATGCTTTACAGCTAATAAGACCTGCAAAGTATTCCGGGAATTCGGAGCGCTGGGCAGAATGATGCATAATCATCTAATGCCATGGAACAGATTAGCTCCAGTGCTGGATCAGAAGCAGCTCTGGATGTGCACAGCATGGATTCCAGACTAATAAAGCCTCCTGGAAGCTGAAGAACTGTGCAGAGAGGCTCTCCAGGAGTCATATCAGCTCTGGCAATACCTGCATTGAGTCAAATTTATTAACTCTGATTAGACACATGCTGCCTGTACAGTCAACAATCTCCATACACTGCAGCTCCCTCCAGCTTCCCAACTGCTTTAACCACTGCTATGCACAGGAAATAGAACTTGGCACATTCTGTTTTGTTAGTCTGCTCCTCAGGTCCCCATAAGTGACCCAAAAGAGTTGACCAGGCACCAGCTGCACACAAAGTCCTCGATGTGTAAGGAAAGGGTCTCCAGGAGTCCATCCATCACCTCCAAGGCATGCATGGAACCCACACACCAGGACACTGCTCTCTCACTGGGCTCAGATTCACCCTGGTTCTGCTGGAAAATGTTTAGGGAGCTGTACGGGATAAAAGCTGAAAGACCATACTTCTGTCTGCAGGAATTGGGCACAGAAGTCAAATACTGCTACTCCTGAAATTACGATAAATCACTGGCACATTCTTAATAATTCTTAATACTGGATGTTGACTTCTAGTCTCACATAAAATTAGTACATAAATGTCTGGACTTCACAGCTTTATCATGTTACAAAGTGCATTTTCTTTCGTTATTACTCAAATGGCCTGAAATGGACTTACAGAATTTGTGACCTTTCTAAGTCCGTGCATACAATGCTGTCCCCTGGTTCATTATGTTTTCTTTAGAGCAGCCCCTTACAGCATCAAACTCACTGTTCCAACGCAGGACAAACACTTCCTCCTACCTCCCAAAAATATTTTACTCAAATATATAAACAAGTGCCAGTTTCTCCCCTTCCTCCCTCAGCCTGCTGCCCAACTGGGGGTTCCCATGTCCTGAAGGCAAAGGGATAGAGGGAAACAACCTCTGTGTCAATCACAGAATATCAAGGGCCCTTAAAAAAACAATGGAGAAGTTATTAACTGTGAAATTCCTACCTTCCTGGCTCCAACCAGGCTAATCATATTCCTTCCTCTGTCTGAAGCTGGGATAGGAGAGAAACTTAACTATTAAGATTCCCCTGATTATTCAAACACAGAGTAAAAAACAAGCCTGGAAAGAAACAATGCTACCAGACTAGAGGAAGATTGAAGATGTTTACCAGAATCATTCTCTGAAACAAATGGAGCAAAAGACCTACACTTTAAAAGAGTTATTTTAATATTAATTAAATTTTTATTTATTTTCTTGTCTACTGGATGACATCTGTGTGAGTAGAAAAACCTCAATATTGGTAAGAAAATTTTCAATTTGTTCTTAAGGCAGAGGTCATGTTTTCCTGCAGGAGAAGCTTTCTGTGGGTGCTGATTTCAGCTGCATCCCTCGTGCTCACACCATTGCAAGGGTCACATCCACTTCTGGTTCTGTTGTCTCACAGAGCCCCGCTCACAATAAGAGCAAAGAGGAGCTAAATTTAATCTCCACTGAAGACATGATCAGCATAGATGGAAGAGAACAAAATGCATATGGAAGCAGAACTAGAACATTGCTCAACTTGCAGCTATTTTAATCATTTTTCAAGAAGAATTTAGCCATATTCTTTGCTACTGCAAATTGAGGGAGAACACATTCCAACAGGCCTGCAGTGTTATACCCCTGCCAGCCAGAACATCCCTTCCTTCTCAGGGCTAACATGGCCAGGACAAGGCTTGAGAAGGTTCAGAACAATTTCAGGATTCAGAAGTCAAATAAACAGGTAAAGGAACATTTAAAATATCAGATGCATGCACTTCTTATGCAATTAATTTGGAAATCTGGAAAAGCTTTGGTGCAATCACAATCCTCGACTTCTCAGTCATTTCCATACAAGGTGTACAAGGAACGGCTCTGAGAAGCAACACTAGCACATCATACCAAACATAATTGTACCCAGAATTTTGAGACACAGCATCTTCAGCTTCATGCTTTGTTCTCACAGCTGCAGGACAGTTTTACTCTGAGTAAGAAACAAATCAGAGAAAAGCCAAACCCCCTTTTCTACAGAGCTACAGTGAGCAGATGCCCACTCACTCCCTGAGAAATTTCCTCCTTCAAACTCCCAGAGACACTTGCCTGCTTCCCACGGATTATGGAATCATTATAAAAGCCCACTGTAAAAGCAATGCAAGTATTATTTATTCAAACTTGGCAAACTGTGCAATTTTCCAATGCAATTTGATTTCTCATTTGAAAATTTTGAAAATTCTCGGTTTGAAAATTTTGAATACCATAACATCAGTTACTTCAGGCAAACTGCGAATATTCAAGGCCTGAGCAGAAATCACCAAATTTACATGGCTGTGGAGGAAAAAGCAAAGGACCTGGCTCTGCTAGACAACCTCGCAGCAAAAATCTCTTCTGCACATCTTTGTTTTTTGTTTAAAATATCTTGCAGTATTACACTAACTAATACTACTGAACACATTCCAGAAATTTAAGCTGATACACAGGCTCTGACTTAAACTGTCATTTTCATTATTGCCTCCAAATAGAGCAATCATCTGGTTTTAACCCCATGAATGGGTGTGACACCCATCAGCCTCCAAATCCTGTGTCTGCCTTTCTACTGAGCACTGACAGCTTTGACCATAATCAAAGCACTTCATATTTGCCATGAAATAAGCAGCACTCAGTTTCTTTCCACTCAAGTGCAAAAACTTTCAGGTTTGATTTAACATCCATATTCACATTGCTGCCTATCACACAACTCATTCTCCAACAGAAAAATCAAAACTACACTGCTTTCAAATTTTTTTAATGGGTAGCTTTAAAGGAGCAGTCCTGCTACTTCAGCCTTTAACATCCAGAAATTACCCAAGGAACTGTGGGTTCACTCCCCAGCTTGGCCATTTATTTTATTTCACACAAAACCTCTGGGTCTCACTTTTGGCAATAAGCAAGGTCCCTTTTTCTCCTTTGTTGTTAAGAGCTCTGTGGCATCGTCCCTGGAGATGTGGCTCAGGGAACACGATGAGTCAAAGTTCCTACAAGTAACTTTAAGGAAGAAGTGGTTACATTACAAGCTCGGGCAGGACCAATGAGCAATAAAAATGACTTAATGCATAAAAGACTCAAACAGAAAGACAGGAGTTACTGAGCTCCAAGGAGTAACTAAGTTTCTCTTTGGAAGCACTGGCTTGGGGAAGCAGTAACAGGAGCACAGCCAGTTGCCTGCAATGGTTTCACCAGAAAATCCTATTAGCTTCAAGAAATACGCTGTGATCATTAATGTAACTTCTCCTTTGCTTCGTATCACTTCCTCTTGGTAAGGAAAAACAGTCAAGATGCAGCACCCAGTAAAAAAAGTCAACCTTATCCATTACCTTCTGTCATCACCTCTTTATATTACTGCCCTAGGAAATAAAGCCAGACGATCTATAATGGAATTTCAATAAGGGCACTAGGAGGAAGCCCAGGACAACGATATTACAGGATTATGGTGTGGAATAAATGAACTTCTTTATCCACGTGACGTGTTATTTCAGAAGCTTTTCCAAAAAACTGGGAGAGATACCACTGTAAGTTGCTAAGGGACCATTTTTTGAAGGAAAACTGTTTATAATAGTTATAACTTTGAGATCCCTTATTACAGACTTAGCAGGCTGGGTGGTCCTGGTTCACATTTTCAAAGCTGTCAGAAGTAATAACCTTTATTACCAACTTCTCATTAGACTGAGAAAGATTATCTACCCTCTCTCAGAAGTGCAGAGTACATGTCTGTGCATTTCAGCAGCACAGGAACTGGGGCTCTGTAACACTTTATGGCTTTCAATATTAGAATCCATCTTTTTCTTTTTTTCTAAGTATCTCCTCATGTGAAAAAATCTGACATTAGGATGGAGGAACGGAACTACACAGATGGTCTCTGGCTAGGAACAAACTAGTAATACAGGCAAGGGAAGCATGAGGAACAGGCTCCAATTTCAACATTTTTCCAAAGCCAACATGAAAAAACAAAAACGTCCTAACATTCCCATGACCACTAAAAACTGCAATCAGTGCCCTAGAGTGATACAGAAATGGACAGAAATCTTGGTACCAACCTAAGTGGAGAATAGAGACTCCTAAGTGTCAGAGTTTTTATTAATGACAACAGAAAACCTTTCAAATGCAAAAGAGGCAAGCAGAGGTGTATGCCCAGTCTCTTAGCTCAGTAGCAGGTTTATAGAACTACTGAGTTACAAACATGCAGGACATCAGCTTATACCTGTCTGCAGAAGACTTTAATGTACAAGAATTAACAATTTCTTTTAACTATCATTCAAAGAAGCCAAAAAAGCTTGATCCATAAACCCTCAAGCAGAGACAGTCTCTGCTGAAGCTCTTCTCAGTTTCTGCAGAGCTTTTAGAATGTTCTCCAATTTCAAACCTGAAAAAATTAGGAACTCACACTTTGTAACTTCAAAATGGAATGATAAAAAGCAGGGTTACTTTTTCATTACTCTGCTGACTATTGTGAAAAGAACAGGACTTTATCCAAGGAACATAATCTACTGGAGTACCCCTAAATATCCATCACTTCTAATATTTCACCAATTTTTTGTAAAGACAGTAAAATAGACATGGTTAAACCATGCTTTACACCAGTGAGTAATATCTCCAGGTCAGGGCTGAAAGCCTATGAAGAAAGGAGAAAGCAAATTTTACCATTCACATCTCCAAGCCATGCCTCCCCTTGTGACAAGACTTAAAAGTTTATATTAATCAAACTATTTCCAGAAGTCAGAAATTGCTGTGAACAGTTAGCAGGAAAACTTGCAAGTACAACTATTATTGCAATTTTTAGCAGAAGAAACAGAACCCTGTTCCTGTTTGATCTGTTTGAATAAGGCAGTACCAGCCCTGCTCCCCACACCATCCATATATAGTAAGGAATGCTCGGGGCACTGTGGTGCTCCTTCTCCCAGGGATCTGTGCCAAGCAGAACCAGTGGAAAAGGAAGACTTGCAGGATCATCTCCTGCTGAAATCAAGCTGGATGCTTAAAGAAGGGTCCATCCTGCAAAGTGAAGGGAGTGACTGTAAGGAAATGATGAAGTGGAGCAAAGAGCACACGAACACTTGACTCCAATTTGACACCCAAAAAGCCAGTACCAATAAGGCACTGCCTTACTCAAACAGATCAAACAGGAACAGCTCTTGGCTGCTCTATCAGCAGTGAGAATTACCTATCACAACTCAGCCAAAGGACATCATCTCCTGAGGAAGCCACAAGGGTAACCAGCCACAAAATCCACCTTGTCTAAAAGCTGAGAGCGCCCAGTTTCTGTGATGATTACTCTGATCCACTTACACTTTCCCAGAAGGTTTTCAAATGCAGGGGCCAGCTGTTCTAAAGTGTTTCAGCACCCAGCAGTTCCCATTTCTCTCTTGTATTCCTAAAATACTACAGGACATCTATCCCACTCGGTTACCACAAAGAACTATGAAAATGTACGTGGAATGTCCACAACATCTGCGTGAACCCTAAAACCCTCTCCTTTTTTTGGGATCCTCATCCTAGAACACCTTGACACAAGCAGAAAGAGCTGGAGAAGAAACCATCTCCAAGGAACTGAGAACATGACACTAACACGAAGTTAGCTATAAGCCAACGTGAATTGGTTTGTTCTGTTCCATGTGGAAGGAAGGTGCAGCTTGAGGGGAGCTCCAGTGCAACAGACACAGCTAAAATGGAGTTGTGCCAGAGGAAAAGCAAAGTCAAGACTGTACTGATCTGACCCATGAGAGAGAGACTTCAAGACTTATATATTCATATATTCTCCAAGAACAAAAGGAGGTTAAGTGCTTTGAATTCATCATCGTTTCGCCCAGGAGCAGGATTGTTTAAGGATCGCTGTGCTCAACAGCATGAAATTCAGCCAACACTTATGGTATTTCTGGGATGGCAAGCAGCATAATCCTTCTAATATGAGGAAGCTCAAAGAAGCAAAACCCTTTTGATGAAATTATTTAAGCTAAATAAAGTTCACCCTGACCACTGATGCAGCAGTTCTTACCCAACACTAACACAGACACTTAAAGCATTTCCTACAGATCTGGAAGAAATGACTGCTAAATCCTTAAGTGTTTTGCTTAAGCAAATACCCTCATAAATCTTCATCAAGTATAAAAAAAACTTGCTAAAATCAAACAAACAAGCCACAAAAAAGAATAATGTTTAAAAGCTCTGATGTAATGTCCAGTGCTGATCAGCTATTCCACATGAATTATGGCTTCAGCGCAGTGGAAGTGTCCTTATTCCACTTGCTTTGTAACCACTGCTTTCAGAGGCTCAAGAATCCTGTGGTTACAGAACCTCTTGTCTGCATAAATGAGACCCAAATTTGTTTTTCCATGAGTTCTTGTGGGTCAGTGACCTATTACAAAAACGTTTTTGATGAAATCAGGTTCGTTTATTTTCATGTTGTTAAAATAAACTTCTTTGTTTTGTGGCCCTGCTCAGAAGTACTAATGCAAACCAAACCCTCTCGCTGAAGCATTGCATCCTGCTCCTTGCTACTGCCCTCGGCCTCTCCTGCACTTTTCCTGTGCTTGGACTCCTCCTGTGCTGGCCTATTGACAGAGCTGCTAATGGCTTCCCTTGGAAAAGAGGGGGCAATTTTAAATTTTTTTTGAATAATGTTTGCAAAGGAAATAAAAGGTTCACTCTTGGACCAGCCATAACCAAGAGCTTGGCTGTCCAGCAATGGCTGAGTAATATATAACTGTATAATTATGTGCTACAGACAGAGCAAGCTATGAAATTTGAGGGTATTAGTGCCCTCTAGGAGTCCACAGTACATAAACACAGCAATTAGGAACTATCATTTTTCCAACTGCACATACCCAATTAGAAAATATCACCTCTACACATCTTCAAAGAGTAAGTGGTTTCTTATAACTATTTCATTCACTGATTAGTCCCCAAAGGGTAAGAAAGTGACAGCTACTGCACCATTTTAAAATTTACTTCAACAAGAGTCCCATAAAAATAAACACAGAAATAGGGTTCTTGGACAAACTCAGGGACAAGAAAGAGTGGGAGGGATCCATCTTTGAACTGATTTATAACTAATACAGACCTAATTTTTTTTTTTTTTTTTACTAAATAAAAGTGGCCCAGTAGAGACCCAAAGCTGCAGGAAGTGCAGGGGACTCACAAACCATCAGCTGACCAAGGTGCACTTGTTCTCTTGTTTCTTTTTACCTCTTTTCATCTCCAAATTGCATGGACAAGACCTCCCCCTTGCAAGGTACTCATCAACAGCAGAAGGATGACATTTCTACCATTTGAGTATGTTTGTGCCCCTCACATGAAGTACAGTTCCAATAAAAGCGTGCAGGAATGCACAATTCCAAACCTTCAGCTGACCCACGTGGAGCAAGCCTTGCCAGGCTGACTGGGGGTTGATTTCCTCAATTCATCTGCACCTACTTTTTCACTCCTGAAACCTCAAGTGCAGCAAATGCAGAACTTTTTTTGGCAAATTGTCAGCTTGCCCTAATTTCAACAGGGTCATAGGGAAAGGGCAAGGCAGTTTTTAGGTTTTTTCTGAAGCGATCACAAGAAATATAAACTATTTCCAAGCACACAACCTGTACCCGCATCACAACTCATCTGTGCACAAAGACACGTATTCCAATGCTTGCAGTAATGTGTGACTAATTTCAACAAAAACTAAAGTGATGAGCTTTAACATAGGGGGGAAAAAAACCCCAACATCAAAATCCAAGCCACAGATGCCTCTCATTTGAGGTAACACCGTGATCAGAGCACATGACACAGCCGAGCACTGCTCTTTTTCAAGTGCCCTGCACCCACAGAATGACAAAGTCTGCCTCCAGAAAAAGTCCCAAATACATTCTTTTCATGTTAAAGCTTTTTCTTACAATTCTGTAAGTCATGTTCCCAGTGATGCTTCTAAAAATTACCTGACCTTTTCACAATGTGGTTTAAACTACTGCAATACTTAGAATAGAACCACAGACAGCTTTATTAAGACACTAAACAGGAGAGTGACTTTCCATACAAGCAAGACAGGGGCTGGGCACATCTAAAAATTACCCAGGGTTTGCTTCTAGAAGCCATTTAATGCCTTTTTTTGTTTGTTTCACCAATCTTACTCCACTAGTGATCTATACTTACACTTGAACCACTGTGTGTCCCAAAAAATAAACAAGCTCTACCTGCAAGCCCCTACTGACAGGAGAAGGTAAACACTAATTAATCTTGAGATACCGAGGCATGGACATTACAGACGTGTCTCTGTGTGAATATATACTGCTTGGTTAGTATTTTGCACATTTATATTGCAAAATATAAAGTGTGAACCATGAACAGAATACACATTATTAGAGTTTTAGTTAAAAAAAAGCAATTTTTTATTTTGCTTTTCTCAAAAATAACATGAATTCTCTAGTTTCAAGGTTTTAGTGACCTCAGCCCTGTGGTACATCTTTTGAAGAAAATTCAATGAGTTGCTATGAATAATTCCTGACTAAACTGGTGGCTACAGATATGAAATCAACAAAATTCAAGGGGGAATTCACATATTTTGGACTATAAGAATGTTAAGGCAGTCTTAAAGCTTTAAGTATGGTTCATTTTGGGATGTGCATTTACTGCTCACAGTACATACGGAAACCAATTTATCCTTCAGGGACGCTGCCATTGTACTATAGCCAAAATAAAGGAACATTTCTCCTGAAAAATTAATACAAATGATATACCACTTTATTTACCATAGGAACTGGGTATCTGCATGAACTAGGCCTTACTCAAGTATTTTCTCCCATCCTTAACTGTTGTGAGGATCTTGACTCTATATGGAAATACATGTGCTAGACATCTTGCAACATTCCCCTCCAGAAAGAATGACTTTTTGGACTAATAGCTGCAAATTCCCCTCCTCTCCCAGTTCTATATTGACTGTATCTCTGAATTGTGGGAACAGCAACACAAGAGCTCTTTTAAATAAAAAAGAAAAAAAGTCATTCGTGACCGTGTCTGATGCATCCCTTACACAAACGACTAACATTTCTCTAAATCACCCGCACTTAAGTGGTGGAAGAAAAATACATCTCAGTGAGATCTTCCAGAGCAGCCAGCGCTCAGTATTGACAGATAAGTGAAGCATGAAAGCCAAATCTTGGGAACATTTATTTTGGCTGTTTGAGCCAAGAGCAGCACATAATGCTGAATCAAAAGCAATGCAAAATTAACGAGCTTCCTTTTTCCTTCCAAGAATTACCAAAGGTGAGCTGTCAGCTTGAGCCACGGTGAGACTCGATGCGATGTGAGACTTGGATTCCTCCCCAGGGGCTGACTGAAGTGCACTGTTCACACTCAACTCATCAATATCTATTTTACCCTTTTATTTGTCAACACACACACTCCCCCATATAGATCCACCAAGAGCTACTCTGTCCTGGATACTGGTTTGGTCCTGTGTGCTTCTAAATGTAAAGAATCTACCCCTGAGCTCAGCAATCCACCATTTGCATCTTGCATAGTGGCTTCCATCATGTCTCATGAATAAAATTTGTATTATTTTATCTTCTTGTTCTAATTCACGCTCCTCAGGGAAGCTACTGATTGTGCCTGGGTTTTTGTCATGCAAGTCTTATAAGAAACAGGAATTCCTCACTAGGGACTTGACACGTCTCCTCTAAAGTCAGATACCCAGGGTGAGCTCCTGCAGAGGTGAAGGGCAGCTGGAAGGCCATTAAAATCCTCTGCTCCAGCCATGGTGAAGCATTGCCAAAGCATCTCAGCCCTCTCCATGAAAAGGACAGAATATCCCTGATACTAAAAGGTGGTCAGCTAGTTCAGCAGGGGCAGGATTAGATTTGGAAAAGATAAGCTGTTCAGTTTCTTGTGACAAGTGAAAATCAGAATATCTCATTTCTGGGACTGACTTCCAGCCCAACCAGCTCCATATCCCATTTCCAGCAGTGCCAGTACCAGCTGTACACAGGGCAAGGATTTACCGTCCTCCTCCACACCTCTGCCAGCTTTCCACCTGGATGAGGAGTTCAGTGTATGCCACAGTCCTCAGTGGAGATGCCTTTGAGGAGTCTGATTTGTGCACTCTGTAGAAAGGGTAAGTGAATGCCCCTCCAGGGTACAGCTGAGAGGAGATCAAACCTTCCCTCCAGACTCCTGGTTCTGAGCCAGCAGCAGGATCAAGCTGCAGAACTCTGTGCAGGAATAGGAGGAAGGAACTTGTGAATATGGAAAGCTGCTACATGAGGGTGTCGATGCTACTCTATTGCCATCAGGGTCAGAAAACTAAGCAGGTGAAGTAGTGATGATTACATGGTCCACCCTTAAGCAGTAAAAACTGCATTACAGCCCCTAGAAACTGCAGATTCACGCTCTGAAACACACTTCTTGAACAAAGTAGTCAGACTGTACCCATGCAAGTTACAACATTAGTCCCTCCAAATAAATTCATAACTTTACCATGTATTTTTCAGAGACACTGTCTGAAAGGGAAGCCTTGGATAAACCCCAGACTTGAGAGTGAAATGGAATGGAAGGGACTTGAATAATACTAGAAATATTCTGCAACACCAAGAGCTCCATTCTCCATGACTGTCCCATCAGCATCCAGGAATAAAACCAATAGCACCCTGTCAGATACTCCCACCTAAAACATTCTGGCTCACCATGCTGGACTTCTCACAACGTAAACAGTCACACAGACACTCATTTGAAAAGCAATGCTGAATGTTCTTGAAAATGCAAGGTAAGGGAGACTGCTTTGTCAGATATTAGTTACAGGATTCCTTTTTTTTATGACTGGAATAATTTCTCAGAGGATGTGGGACAAAAGTTATTAACAATATTAATTCAATATTAACCAATATCAATAAATATTGCAGGCCTATCAATTAAATTTGCAGGCATCAGCTAATGCAACAAGGAGCTTCATATTGCTTAGCTCACAGATGCAGGCTAAGTACTAATCTATCCTAACCAGGAGACCAAGCCCACACCCTCCAAGTGTCACAAACTGAATTTCAGTTTTGTATATTCTTTGCCAGCTCCCACAAAGACTGGTTGAGTTTACAACTGGTCTCTGATAGAAACTGCTTTCCCTCATTTACAAAAGATGGCACCACTGACACCCAGACTGTGACCTGGGACTAGGCACCACTCACTGTTTTACCCTCATGAAGGTGGCTGCTGCAGCACTAATTCTGCCAGCAGGAAGGTGTAGCTCAGGTTTTGACATATCCTACACCCACAGTTCCTCAGGAGCCAGGGGGATGCTGCTGTGTTTGGTGTGAATGCAGAGAGATCCAGCAGTCAGGTGTGCAGAGACACCATCAGCAGCCCCGGGGCAGTCTGGCAGCAAACCTGGTACTACACCAACTCACCTGAGCTAGTTGGAGCAGCAAGAGGGAAACATGCAGCTGACAAAATTGATTAAATATCCAGTCACAGCTCTAAATCCATTTTAGGGTGTCTCTGTTCTCCTGCATTTCCAGATAAGCATTTTATGAGCACGGGTTTCCAACTGGGCGTGTTACCCACCGTGTCACAGGAACACGGGGACAGAAAACAATAAGGCTTTTTTTCCGAAAGGTCACATTCAAACTGTGTGACATCTTTACAGATCCATGAGGGTTCTGAAATGTGCAGTGCGTGCAGCTCCAGCAAAAACATCCCAACTGCACACGCTGCAAACCTTGTGTAAACACCACGACTGGTCCGTGCTGCCAAGGACTGGCTTCTGTGTACAACAGCCAAGAACTGCCCAGTGCTTTTATTACTTCCCCAGCTACTCTGAAGCAGCCACCAATCTCTCCACTCAGCATGGTAATTGTGGAAGATGCTTTTTGTATTACATGATTTATTTAAAGCCTGTTCAATCTCAATTTATGAAATCCAGATTGTGAAGCACCACATAATAATTTATTCTTTTCCTTAGCCTCTTTGGTCACTAATAGCCATTTTGCAGTACAGTGTGCCAAATAAGTCTACTTTAATACCTTAATCAAGCATTTGGGAAGCTGCTTACAAAGACTCAATGCACAGTAGCATCACTGCAATTAGAAATCAAACCATTTCCGATTTGACCTCTGTCTTCACACTCACAGAACCAAAACCATAGATGTATATGCTGGGGTTAAAATCTGGATTCTAGCTTTTTGCTATTTTCTTAGAGCTAATTATTTTTCCCAACTTTGAGAAGATTTGATTTGGCCATGCTTATACATTTTTTCCCCCTTTCCCCAAACAACAAAAACACAGTTTTAGTGCTTTCAGATGTTGAGATCTTTTATGCTTCCTAAAGACACTAATTTGAGTAGAAAGAAGCAGCCATCAGCCAACGTCCAGTCTTTTGAAGATTATACAGCTACGTGACAACTTCTGGCAGTTGGCCGTGGAAAAGTCAGGATCTGTTGGTGTCTTATATCCTGCCTCATTTTTCACAAACGTGTGACATACATCTGGCTCTGGAAGAAATGTCAGTTCATCTTTCAGGCCCACCAAATTCGCCTCTTGATCCTCTTGGCGTGTGAAATTTCATAATCATTTTATCTTAAAATCATACATGGTGTTAACAGCAAAGCATACAACTGAAATGCTAAAATCCAAAAGAGGGGTCAGCTACCTCAGCACTAAGATTCCTGTTCTGGAATAAAGCTATACAACCTCGCTGCAAAAAAAGCCCTGGGAACATTTTGGCTTTTCCTCTGTGGTGAGTACCACTGGTCATTCTCAGGATCCTGGTTCTCAGGATTCAGCAGCACTTACACTAAAACTGAATTTTGCTGAGAGACAATAGAGATTCCAGCATTTTTCAAGTGTTGAGTGCAAACATGGCAAAATAAGAAGTGGCTTCTACCTTCTACTTCCACAACACTTCATTTCTCAGCTTCCTGCTGTCACTTGCATGATGTTCTCTCTTCAATATATGGCCGAATTTCATTGAGCCAATACCCAATTCTGACAATATCCTCCTTCTTCGGCATTGTGAGCAATAATATCCCACCAAAAAGAGTAAAATCCAAATAACTGGAGGGCCAGCCCCACGGCATATTTGGCAGCAGTGGGTATCAGCTCTGAAGACATTTTATTTAAAGTTTACTTATACAGGACATATCAAACAAAATTCTGCTAATTTGGTCAGATGATAACAATGGAAGTGCTTCAATATTCAGGGAAGTGAAAATGGAAGGAGCTACAATAGTCACCTGAGTTTATGCCCTTTGAATGATTACCATGAGGAGTGGAACAACATACTTCCACTGTTCCTTTGAATGAAAAACCTTTATATGTGGTATTTTGCCAAGAATAGAAATTACTCCTGTTCTTTAAAGTTTGACCCAGTACAGCTGCTTTGTTTAAAAATAAATTAATGGCTACTTTTGCATCTACTTCAATAGATCAAAAAAAGAACATTATTCCAAAAATCGAAGCAATATAAGTGATTTTTATTTGATATTTGAAAGAAATTAAATGGAAAAAAGCCAGGTTTTTTTTTAAATGGAACCAACATACTTTCTTCATTAACATTTTGCAATGTTTGACAATACTTAATAAAATAGCTTTAATATTACCTAAAATGTTGCAATTTAGCCTTTATAAGTTACGCCAAACTTTCCACAGTCCATTCTCCAAAGCCTACTGACTCATAGCAAAAAAGCCAGATTTATAGTTTTGTCCTAAAAATGATTTAAGCTAAAATACCAAAAAGCTGCAAGTTTCCAGGCCTCCCTTTCATACTACATTAATTTAGGAAACATGCTAATGACAGGCAATCCTAAAAGAGAAGCAGAGATGCAGTATGGCTAACAGGCCAAGCTGTGAGTTTGTACAGGGGAAAAAAAAAAAGTTGAGACTTTCAAACATCACAGACTTAGAGAGACACTATTAAAGGTATCATATTTCCTGCCTCTGCTTCCACAATATATATTGTTTTCATTTGCTGGCAGAGCAGGCTCTGCAGAAACAGAACACACAGGCAACACTGGTGTTTTGTTTCTGGCTACTAATAGCCAAGCCCTTCTCCTGGAATGTTTTTCAAAACTCTTTCAAAATTGAAGTACGTGAATCTTTATCTAAATATAGATATGAGAAATATTTATTTATATATTTATACACATGTATATAAAATGAGCTTAAACTAGGATTTGGTAGTTGGGATACTGACTCTTCAAGATGAGCTATAATGTGAAAGAACTGTATTCTACAATGTCAGGTTATGTTTAATTTTAGGAAAGTAAGCTGGGGTGTTTTTTTGCTGAAATAAATCAGCTATAGCAAAACCCTATACCTGAAAGTACTTTCTAATTGAATATAGGTGAAAATCTGTTAAAATTTAAAACCCCTCTCCCTCATTGCCATAGATGGAGCTTTCTGATTCATGACAAAAGTACTGAGGAAATTCATTTTAAATGTTCAGTGTACTCATTAGACAGCTCAAATGCAAATCTAACCCTGAGATCATCTGAAACAGCTTTAGTACAGCATTAGCTCAATACTTCAGACTTTTCTTGAACAACTGCAAGTGGGCACTTAACTCTTGAAAGCTGCTTTAGAAAATATCAACGGGAAAATAAGTCCTACAAGAAAATGCCTTGCAGATAACAGTTACCAATCAAGCAGAAAAAGCCTGCATTCCAAACCAGCTCGTGATATTGTTCTAGTCACCTACCTCTAACAAAGAATAATTCCCCAAGTTATTTCAGTTTCACAGAGATTTTGTTCTGCTCCCACCATAAGCAGACAGAATTAATCATAATGTCAAGGAAGCACACCCAGCTAAGAGCAGCAATGGGATGTGGAATTAATTTCATCCTTTTTGATATTTAAGTTTATACTCCTGCCAGGCCAGGAGGTTTCTATAAACCGATTTCAGATTAAGAGACATCTTATATTCACCTTCTCCAAAAAAAAAAAAAATTAGCTTAATTGCTATCAAAAGCAGAGGAAATCTACAATCTGTCCTCCACTAAGTCTTCCATGATACCCCGGAGTCCACTGCTGTCACTGGCATTATGCTACTTCAGAGGAAATGAAACTAATCGGAAAACTAAGTATCAAGGCAGTTTTAGAAACACTGTGGTTTTCAAAGGAGACAATTGCAGTTTCCATCTGTATAGACATATATAAAATACAAAAATATACTGTAACACCAAGATATTATAAAAAATCTTTTCACCCACATATCAATTTTAACACTTGCCCAGATAACGTCCTTTTGATAATATTATTTTCACTCTGGTTTCACTGCCAGTTCTATTCTCTTAGCAGCCACTCTACATTTTATTTCAAGTATTAGCTATCACGTAATATAAATTCAGCTGTGTTTAAGAGCATACTTTAATTTAGGAAGGTATTCATCTCTCTATTTCTTAAATAAAGTTAATTTTATTATCATTATATATTATGGATGACCATTAACAGAGAGGTAGAAAATCTGTAGCTTTTCCATAGGTATAAATAGAGATACTCACAGCCGTTCAAGTTGTTTCAGATCCTGAAAAGCTCCACGTTCTATCACACTGATCTGATTTTCTTCCAAGTGCCTGCAATTCCAGAAATACCAATTAATTTTAACACAATATATATAAAAGCATCCCCACTTCTCTCCAAATGTTACCAAAATGCCTTTCACCTAAGTACCAATACCAGTTTTAATTGGAGATTATTTAAAAAATCGGGGCAGAGGAACACTCTTATGGTCACTAACAGGAAACTGACTCCAAATTTGCCTCCTGACCTCCACATTTGGTAAATATTTTTGTTCCTAAAATTCTGTAGCCACAACCTTTTTGCTCAGAAGGGCGTTGGTCTGGAGGCTGTTGTTACATCCCTGGTACATTGCTAACCTTCCCAGGATATTTGTGTCACATAATGAGATAACTGACTTCTACAGCCCAGAACAGGAACCCACTCCATGGCAACGTGGTTTTTTGTCCACACTCTGTTCTGCACAGATTTCAGGCTTGCTCTGGAGCAAACCCTCTGTAAGGCCTCCAAAGGGGTTCCATCCCCTGGGAACAGCAGCTGTGTGACACACCTCTACACAGTCCCACTGTACAACAGGATGCAAAACCACACGGGACAGGTCCCCGTTCTCCACTGGGTTTGATCCTGCTTTTCTCCCCCACAAAACCAGGATAAGTTACAAGCAAAGGAGAATGACTTCTCTCTGATTTACAGCATGCAGGGGATGACTGCCATTCACACAGAAATGCTCTTGATAGGCAAAGTGGAAGCCAAGGAACAAATATTCCAAGAGTCCATATATTCCATTTGAGGTGACCTTTTCCCTCCCTCGGCGCTGCCTTCCAGCACCCACCCACTCCTGTTTCTGTAAGAGCATTCACATGCAGGGACTGAACACCTCTGAATATTCTATTTGGCTTTAGCTAGAACACAGAGAGGAAGAACTTAGCACACAGTGAGTCTGGGCTCAGGAAGACCAGGGAAAAGCACTATTCCTGCCTGTTGGACAGCCACTCCTCTGCCCTCAACCCTCTGAGGATGCTCAGAGCTGCTGGACAGGATAGGAGCTGAGGGCACAGAGAGCAGGAGAGTATTCCACTGAGAAGACCAAGAAGATAAAAATATAAAACGACAGAACTAAAGCATGAGAACTAGAGAGTCATGTGGCTTAAAGGACAGGGAAGAAATACTGTGTGAGGAAAAGGGAAAAGGATGGAGCCATAAGGGGTAAAAGGAAAAGGGGCACCAAGGAGCATTTGCTTGAGACTGGAAGAATTTTTTCTGCTGTACAGGGCTGTGAGTTTCCAGGTCACTTGTTTCTAGTCCTCACTCTGATGCATGTAGGACTAGGCTACATTTCTAGGAACACTGGGACAGGCTGCAGATTTCTGCCTTCTCATTATACCCCCCAGCAGCCAGGCGGGGCGGAAAAAAGGAAAAATAGGGGTTTAGTAACAGAGTTATGAGGAGACTGTAAGAGAAACCAAAGAAAAGTTAAGAAAAGTCTGAAGGATGTTTAATTCCAACGACTTCTGTGGCAAACACCACACTACTCAAAGTCTGAGCAAATGAGTTACATAAACCTGGAACCAACACGGGACAAAAGCTCCATGTAAAGATGGCAGTTGCACATTTTGGTTATTCCTGGAGGCATAAAAGACTGCAGCAGCATTAGGCAATGTCTGACACTATAAAAACCCAATCAAACTGAAACAACTACTGACATTAATATAGTAGAGAACATGTATTTTAATAGACTCTCAAAATGGTATTGACAGCTGGGATGGGAGCCAAGGAAATCTAAACAACTCCTCTGCTACAGATGAGAGAAACACCACAGGAACAAAAAGTCTTCCCGTAGATTTGAGGTGTTTCCTTAGTATATGGAAAGACATAGACAACTTGTTCACAAGTGTTAAGGTAGCAGGAGAAAGGATTCACCTTTTCCTTAGCAGGACTTAAACAATTACTTGGATCATCACTAAAGAACTGTAACAGTTCAGCAGTTGCAGCTTTAAGGGCTTGTTTTAGAAGGTACTCAGAGGAAAAGTTTTCATCATTAACTTAGTGGTGCTGCTGGAGGTTCTTGTAGAGAAAACAGGAAACCAGGAATGACAAAGTCTATAGAATGAAGTTCAAAGCCTGTCTAGAGGATTGGTTAAGCTCTTGACAAATACTCTGAGATCATGAGACAGCACCACCTGAAAGCTGTGTATTAATGACTGTATACTAGACCAAAAAAACTCACCAGTTTCCTTGTGTACAACTTCTATAGCCATTCTTAATCAACTGCTACTTAATACTATGCAAAATGCCATTAATGGGACTGTACCTTACAGTGGCCAAAACCTGCAAGTCCTATTTGCTAGTGTTTCAATATAATTGATTTATGCATAAGTGATTGTAAAGCAGACCAAAATCTTTACCACAGGATTTATTCAAAGCCAGTAAGAAACAACTAAATAGCTCTGAAACTACAGTCACTTTAGTGTAGAACTAAAATTTACTGTTTCACATGATGAACTGTTCCAAAGCCTGGTTTAAAAAAATACCAGCAACTGAATAACGGGCCAAAATTACTAGATTTTGATTTCTGGAATTATGGACATTCTAAGTAGTAGCACCCTAAGATGGTCTTGTAAAAAAACAGACAAGCTTTGTGTTATACTCACAAGACACGAAGATTCTTCAGCCCCGTGAAGTCTGTCTTTGTGATTCTTGTGATGTTGTTTTTTTCTAGATCCCTGCAGAGAAAAAAGAAAGCAGCATTCAGACACTATAACTGACACCCAAAATTCTATTAGCAGAAAGTATCTGCATCACTGGAGCATCCCCCAGCTGCTCAAACCGTACAAACAAACATTTCCATTAAAATCTCAAAAAGCAAGTCATCGATCCTGCTGCATTCTGCCTCCCCCTCCCCTATGTTCTCACAGATGAAGTTTCTCCCATTTTCAGTTCTAGTATCAGTGCTCACTAGATGCATCTTTCTCCCTCAAACACTACAGTTCTGTGAGAGGCTGCGTCTATCCAAGATCCAGTCGGTACAAAACAGCTGAAACAAGAGTACGGGGCCCCAAAATTATTATTCTAAACCCAGGTGAGTCCAACCTGCTGCAGAATCTTTGGCCACACAGAGCCTGGAAAGAGCACAGTTCAGTTCAGTGACTCCTAAGTGTGGTCCTGCCCAGAGGACTGGAATATTTGCCTGTGCTGTAGGACCTGGCTTGCCATTTTCTCCCCTCCAGACCTGCCTTTGCCAAGAACCCCTAAAGTTCTGCCAGCTGAGCACATCCTGTTGTTTGGCCTTGGACATTCCATGGTTTTTAGTCCTGTCCACACTGTTCTCCCTGACTTAGGGACAAGACAAACAGCTGGTCTTCCTTTCTAGTCTTCATGCCATCAAAAATATGGCATGTAGACACAGAATGTATAATACTTTTGGCATAACTTTTTCAAAAATTTGACATCAATCTTTCAATGAGTCTAAGATACAAGCAAGACCTCAACTGGATTGAAGCAGTGTGTGATGCACTAGAGCACAGAAATAAGTGTTTAAGAATATTGGAATCTACTTCTAATGGTTATTGACAGACATTGAAATAATACTAATAAAATCCTTAAGTCATAAAATGCATTACAAACAGATTTTACCAACTGAAAGAGTTAGTTCATGCATCTTAGCATGAGACATTTATGTACCACAAGAAAGATTCTCCTGTCAGGAAAGCACAGATGGAAAGTAAGGATAAAGATAAGGAAATGAGGGGCAAAAAGTCCCTATGTTTCAGCTATATGAAGATAGCCAGAATTCCTACTTGACTTATGCCAGCTGTATTCTAAGAGGTTCACCAAAGAAAAGAAACCACAAAGCCTCTGCAGGGCCCTCTCACTGCCCAAACCAGCCCTGCTCTTCCACCTCTCTTTATCCTGTCGAGCAACTCATGCTTTTCCCCAAGAATACCTTTGAATCACTGCCTACATTTTTCAGATTTTCCAGCTTAATTTCCTCTTCTGTTCTCCGTTCTTCTACCCTGGTGCATCATTAACTACTCACTGGTGTGTCAGCGAGCTGATTTCAAGAAACATCGGAAAGAATTACGTCTGGAGTAAGCAACGCGTAAATAGCTTGTGTTTGACTTGCACGTCCTTCCCCATCTGCTTTTCATGGCATTCCATCACAACTTTTCCCTTTATCTCAGAGAAGCTCTAGCAAAACACAGCATTAAGCTGGTTGGAATCCCCCAAGGCAGAGAGGAGCCAGCCAAGGGACATGGAGCAACACGGTGTCCGTGGCCCCAGTTTTTGTGTATTTTGGTAAGACTTGATCCCAGCACAGCTTTCCTTGGCTTGGACAAGCGCATGCAGAACCACCACTCCTGCCATCCACACAGCAACCTCTCCACCACACCCCCCACACCCTGTCTGAGACACCAGTCCCACACACCAGCACAATTCCTCTCTGCTTCCAGCCCCAAGAACACTCAACATTCTTCCCCTGGGGAAATCTGCAGCTCTCTGTTCTGAAAGACTTTAACATTCCTTGATCAACACATATCTTGAGATGGCTTTTTCCTCTGCTCCTGCAGAGTGGCACAGCCTATCCTGTATACACAGTATCAATCATTCAATTAATCACTTACAAAGTTTAGTGTCTAAGTGAAAGGTTTCCATTTCTGTTATTTGAATTACTTGTACAATGCCCTAATGTTAAGAAAAACATTCCTCAAGAAGTTCACTTTCCTCAAACCATAACTGCAGCCTCTGTCTGTTTTAAAAAACAGTGTTTACCTTCTGAACATTTGCCTTTTCCAGCATGCTCTGCCTCAAGGCTTATCTGCCATTTGAAGAAAAACAGACTAAAACTGTGATGAACTATGTAAAATTTCCTCCTCCTGTTCACAGTAGGTCTAACAGTGCTGCAAAGCAGCAGATTGCCACAGGTTACCCCATTAGTCAATTAAACTTTGTGACTGTGAAGTTACTGAACTAATGCAGACATTAGTGGTTTACAGCTGGTATTTGTGGGCAACATAATATTTTATGTTTCCTTTATAAAGTTTGGCGGCTGATTATGGGCTCACTAGTGGGTTTCAACTACAAAGAGCTAAACCTTAACATGTAATCTTGGTTGGCTTTCAAACACATCAGTGCTCAAAAGGAATCTTGGAACCACCACTATTTCTTGGAAATCTGGGTCTAAGACATGAGGAAAATAATACCATAAAGGCAAATTTAATTTATATTTCACTTCAACACATATCTATATCCCGATGAAATAATTCTACATAATATCCTTATTGTGCAGAATTCCTGCATTTTGGGTAGTATGTGGGGCCAAGCAGGTCTTGAATGCTACTTACCACATCTATCTCACCCACAGGACCAGCTACTATTCTTGGTCATTTCACATTCAAATAAGATTGTCTCATCAATTAAAAACATCTAAGAGCACTCCAGAAGAGAGGTGTATTTCTTAATGGAGTTTGAGCAGCAAAGTTGGTTATTACTCCATTAAAAAGAAATCAGAAATGACATCTATACCAGCTTCAGTAAAGCTCTTGGTATTAGATCTCATCAAGTTATTAATTTTTGAGGATAATTTGAAGGATAAAGCACGCTAAGGACAAGGCAACTACAGTGGTAGCTTTAAGAAAACAGACGTGGAAGGAATGATTTCAGTGAGACTAGAAACATGAATTGGACTAGGATGGTACAAGACATCATGAAAGTGAATTCAGATGAGCTATTAAGGGAGACTTACTCATAAACATGTCCTGCTATGTTCTAATAACAATTTAATTCGACACATATTTTGTAGATGCTGAAGACTGAGTCACACAATGTACACACTTATTACAAACAGGGATGCTTGGAGCAACTGGAGCAAATCCTGCTTCATTGCAATAATTCCTCTGAATTGCTTCATCTTTCATTCTTCTCTAAAGACAATCAAGTGAATTTAAGACAGACTTTTCAATGATTTAAAGCACCAACATTCCCAGGAGCATGCCAGGAGTGGACAGATTTCCTCTGCTACATTACTTAAATTTTGGTTGATAACGATTCTGTTCAGCCACTCAACTCTTCCAAAACATCCGGATGCAGTTCTCAGCCCCCACCCTCCTCCTTGGACTGGATAAAGTTTATGACTTGAGAAGTAAACCCACTTGCCTCTTCACACTTTGTGCTTCAGCCTTCCGGGCTCTCAAGCCTTGGCAAACACAGCCCCTGATCCTGGACAGCTCTGAGCCTCTCCTCCCTGATGCACAAGATCAGGATTGAGCCTGACACCACATCACCCCCACAATGAGCAGTGCAGTTCTTACAGAAGAGCCAGTAACAACAGCAATCAGATCCTGAAGTCTTGCACAATCTTCAGCTCAATAATTCAGTCCTTACTTATAAATAAAATACCTTATACAAAATTCAAATCCTTTTATATACAAGGATGCCAAAAGTCAAAGCAACACTACTAGATTGTAGCAAGTTCCTACTACAGTCAGAGGTTATTTTGCTACCATCTGAACCCTCTCCATATTATAATGTCCAAGATAATCTGGATAATCAAGTCCGGGCCTTCATCATAGCTCTGAATCCTAAACATACCCAGGTCAATCCCTAACTCAATTCCTCAACATTTCCAAGACTATAGGTTTGGGGTCTTGTAATCAGCTGCTCATTTGGGAGCTCTGGTTGCCCAGTTATGCTTTTCCAGGCACATAGAGGCCAAATTGAAAAATCTTAGTAAAGCACAAACCAGTTCTCTCTACAGCTCTGTAATGGTTTGGTTTTGAAGCCTCTGATACATGGGCTCTGCACAAGTTTGTGGGCACACAAAACACAGTCTGATGTTCTTACTGCAAATGCTGTATTTGCTTTAGGAGGAGGTTCTATTTCGTGCTTTAAAAAAAAGAAAGACTAACAATTTTTTTCTGATCTGAGAAACTACCAGACTTCAGGCCTAGTTCTGTTACCTTTTGGTCAAGAAATTGCCTAAATTTAGTTCTCTTTCTGGAAGGAACACAGTTGCTGCGTTTGGTTAAAACAATTTATTATCAATAAGTACTCAAGAGCAACACATTTTCCTCTGTTTCAGAGAACTCTCAGGTGCCCACCTAGCAAATACAGTGACATTCCTAACAACAAAACTGAAGATCTCTGATGCCCAGGAATTTCATGGCAGTAGCTGATTTTGCATTTGAATGACAAACACAAGTCCTAGATGGGCAGTATTCTGAAAAATATTTATTGGTTAATTAAATTATCTGCCTTTAACCTAAGACAACATTACACAAAGTGAAAATTCACAGAATGCAAAAATAACCTGCTATCTAAGGCCAAGGAGCATCAGACTTCATTGAAGCCCTCAGATATTTGTTCATTTACATTAATAAAGACTTCAATAAGAGCAGGAGAGAAACTCATCTCAATAAGAGCAGTAGGGAAAGTGTAGTTAAAGAAAAATTACTACCATACACTTCAAAAACCAGCTCTTACCCAAGTTTAACAGCACTAGGATTCTTTCCTGTCCAGCTGCTTCCTAAGTAAGGCAAGTATTCATTTCTAGTCTTAGAACCTCAAACACAAAGTTTCATTTCTGTTCCTGTTAGGTTTTCAAAGTGGTTACCACACACACCTTTGTGTCACAGCAGGGACAAACAAATCAGCCCAGAACCCAAAACTCTGAAAGGAATCTCGAATCAACCCCACAATCTACAGGGAAGATGCATTTCTCCTCATCTCGTTTCTGGTATTTTATGCATAAAATTTGTATGTCACACAGAACAAAGCTTAGGAATTAATAAAACGCTCTCTTGTTCCTCCTAAAAACAGGTCAGGATCCAACACACCATATAGAATTCCCATCAAAACAAACCTCACCTGGGACACAATTCATGGAACCAAAATGTTCCAAATGTTCATGAAGAACAGAAGAAAAATAATTTCCCAAGAAATTTAAGAGCACCTGTTTTGAAGTCACAGCACACATCCTTTGCTATGATTAATTTTTGCTACATTCCAAAGGATTTACTTTAAATGGTAAATCAACATTGAAAATGTGGGAGCAAAAATTCAAGTGATAATGACTGAAGCCAGGTTCCTGGAGCTGAGGAGTTACTGATGTTTTTCATTAGCCCAGTTCCTCCAGACAGCTAAAGCAGCACTCATTCCTGAGAAGCAAGGCTTGTTCTGTGCCACTGCACTGCTGGAGGACCTTGCCAGCCCGAACCAGCCCGAGTGACAGCTGAGTCCTCCCTCGGAAGTTTCTCTGTGCTGGCATTTCCCCATCCCCAGTCACCACCCCAGGCACCCATGATCACAGACAGGCAGCACCTGAGCTGGAAGAACGCTGCATTTTCCACAGCAATGCAGTTTTTCACCATCGACCTGGCTGCCCTCTTGCACTCCAGAAACTTAGAGCCATGAGGAAAACCATCTTGATTTTTAGGCCAGCTACCTGCAGGGCTGGAGGCAAAAGTAAAGCACAGTAAAGCCTCCCCTTTTGAGCAGTGCTTTAGCTCTTAGTTTGGAACATGTTAAAACCCAGACCAGGAAAGGGACAAAAATCCCCTCCTGTGTGTGAGTGTACCCACACAGTGGATTCTGGCTGCTCTTTCCAGCCTTCACGCACCCAGTATCTGTTTTATTATTTTAACCATTTTCCAGGATTTCTGCTGTACAGCTAATTTTATTTAATGGGTATGAACTGCCACCAGCCTCTTAACCTTAAATGACCATAATTCCCAACAGAAAGCACTTGGCAATTCTCTCTTTTGCCTTCAATCCAAGAACTTCAAAGTTGCTGTGATAAACTACTCAATTATAACGCTATCCTGAAGCCCTCTGGCAGCACAATCTGCATATCTTCAGATTGAACATATTTTCATCTCAAGTTTTGCAATGCAGGAAATGAATTCCTGGGACTGGATTTTATGAAACACACAAATTCCACTAGTTTCCAAATCACATGGGCAAGTATGAACATCACTTCTAAAGAAAGACAAAAACTTCAAAATCATATTCAGCTGAAGTAATTTCATTTTTTTTAAATAGTACATTTCCTCTCTATAAGACTCAAGGTTTTTTTTCTTCTAAACAGCTGACTTTGCAAAGGAGCACGAGAATTTATTTTTATTTCTACCGAGCTCTAGAAAGACTGGCACTCTCTGAACATTTCACATCATTTAGCTCAATAGAAGAAAAATATTCAAAGCCCTCCACCTAAGAGGAAATAAACCCATGCAACAATTACAGGTGGGGCACTGCAGGAGCAGGAAGATGCTTTGCAGCAACGTCTCCTGGAGTCCCACCGTGCCCCAAAACACCAGCAGTGTCCCTGGAAGCAGCAAAGGCCACCTCGACCACACTGTGCCAGCGTTGCCAGAGGGGTTTAAGAATTTGAAAGAATTCACTGCTGTCTTGTCCTCTGGATTTTTGACCATCCATCTGCAATACAGGGTCAGAGCAGGCTCTCCAGGACAGGAACCAGACTGTCAGGAAGCTGTTTGGTGACATTTGAGCAGAGGCTGAGACACCTGGGTTTGTTGAACTTAAAGGTTGAGGGGAGATCCTAGTGCAAACTGCAACCAGCAGTTTGGAGGCTCCAGACCCCTTGCCTGATCTGCAGTAACAACGAGTAACAGGTGGAGAAACATTAAGAGAGAAAAAACAAGCCCTGCCCAGTTCTTTCTAAATATTCTGCTTAGCTTCAGCAACAAGAACTGCAGTGCACCCACACAGCAATGCTGGGATCCAGCAGCGTGGACATCTCCTACAAGAGTAACAATCAACTCACAATTCAACATTCCATCGTTTTTGCTGTAGTTGTTGGATACCACATGTGTGACACTGGATAGTTTCAGTCCTCAGGAAAACTTAAATAGTAATTAAACAGCCACACAACAGTTGGAGGGTGCAAATCCCATGCTGCAGTCCATCATATTTTTGTAACGCACCAACACGACAGCTTTTAATTCAGAAAAGGTTAGATCCTTTGTTCTGACTACAGAAAGCTTTCAAGGTGTGAGTCAGACTGTTTTCTTTCTGTCTGAACAATGAGAAAAACAGACCTTTGAGGTTAAGTGCCCTAATTTTGTGAATAAGCTGTCCATTCTTAAGGCCATTACAGCAGTGCTTGGTTAATAACACATATTAAGTGTCCAAATGATCTGGAACTGCTTGCAGGCAACGCACTTCTGCCCTCATCCTTAGAAAAATAAGGAAAAAAATTATTTGGCAAACTACAAATATTAAGAAACATCCAGAGAAAAAAACTTAACTTTTTGCAGCTTGTGCAGTGGCTGAATTCCCCACAGCAGGCTGCAGTGGAAGGCAGCCTTCATACTCAAGGCCCACAGAAAGCAGCATAATGAATTGAGTAATTCAAGTATTCCGCTTCTTCCAAGGAAATACACGTTTGTCTCAGCCTGCAGGAATTCCAGTCTAATTATTATAGTGTACAGGTTTTATTATACACAGAAAGGAATTGTTATGCTGACAGCATAATGTTTAACAGTACATTTTACACTCCTGTGTCCTTCACCTCTGTCCCCAGAGCTCTGTACTTGCTCTTGATGTGTTCCAGATCTCGTTTGGCAGTGTCACCTGTGCCCTGGTGAAAGATAACAATACCCTGCAGGATGAATAAAAGGGTTGGAGGTTTTCCTGGCACTCCCTCGTGTGCCAGTGCACACCTGGGCTAAAGAGGCACCTGGTGATGGAGCTCCAGCACAGGAGGGAGGGGGCAAACAGCACCCAGGGGTGCAGAAACACTGCCCAAACCTCTAGTGACGGCGTGAGCTAAGTCAGAGCTCAGCTGGAGCTGGCAAGGGTCATCAAGGAAAGCTCCTAGCAGCACATTAGCTATAAAATAATAAACAAGATGTGATGGTTCAGTGACAGACCAAGTGCTCAAAGCCTTCACCAACACAGTCTCCCATGTTCTTGTGCTCAAGGAGGAGAGGAACAGCCAGCAGTGGCAGAGGATCAACTCAAACATCACTTGAGACCTCGTGACCCGTCCCAGCCTGCAGGGAGACAGGACACATCTGGCGGTGCAGAGATCAGGCTGATACAGCTCAGCCTCACCCTGACACCCCCAGCACAGGCAAATGTCACCTTTGCCTTGAAAAGGTTTAAAAGCACAATATGGCAAAGGGCAGGCTGGTCAGCAGCAGCCTCAGTCTGGTACTGGGAAAGTCACTGCAAACATTACAGAAGGCAACTTCTGCCTTTCAAGACTGAACCAGACACTTGGCTGTCTGAATTCCATGTTCTGCTTTGAGCAGAGGCTGAACCAGGAGACCTCCTGAAGTCCCTTCCAACCTTAAAGATTCTGTGATTCTACATTTTCTGCAAAGGAAAGGGTAAAACAAGTATTTGTCATCTTTTGTTTCAGAGGGAGTTCAGGGAATAGTAGAAAACTTTAAATATGAAGCATAAAAAAAAATAGAGAATACTTTAAAATACAGTTGCTACAGAAACATGGTTTAATATGAAGAAGGCAGGATGTGCACGTAATAAAGAGGAAGAAGTACAGTTCTGTGTCAGATTAGCTCAAGCATCACTTTAATTCATATTAAAAAAATAAAACCCAAGGTTAACAAGTGCACATACAAAAAGTCACTTTTTTTACTTACTTCTTTTCAATTCTTTATCTCACTAGCCATTCCTACTTAACAACTGTAGCTCTTCTGTCATGCCCAGCACGACCAGCTGGTCACGCAGATTTCGGGAGGTCAGATCAGCCCAGTGCTATTCCAAAGCTCAGCCAGTCACAGCGGCACAAATCAGACCACATCAAGCATTCTTTATGCTTATTTTCACTCGGCTACCAAATGGACAATCTCACCAGGATGTGAACAGAGATGTGCCTGTGCTTCAATGCTGGTCACTTTGGGACTCATCTGGGGAAAGAAAGTATTGCTGCAAACTTCAGCAAAACACACATTGCTTTAATTCTGTGTTCCACTTGCCAGCGTGGTGTGTGACTGAGCAGATCCCAGTGAAGAAACTGCAGTGTTTGGGTGCTCGTCACTAATACAGACAACTTGGTATTTCAGACTTGCAATATTTCACACCTGCTTCTGACTGCTGGAAATTCTTGATAACTTGGAAAGGCATTCTACGAACAAATAAATCATTTTTGTGAAGCCTGGCATGAAAATCAAGCCTTGATTTCATCATCCTGCTCACTTTCAGACATGCACAGACTAGAAACCCTTCCCAGATCTTTTCCTGGAAAGGTAAGAGAGATCTCTGTTTATGTTTGGGGTTTTTCTTTTTTGTTGCTGTTCAGGGTTTTGTTATTTTAATGTAGAAAGCATCTAGTTTCACCAACTCTATTCATTCCTAGCACCACCACACTGAGTGTAACATGTCTACAGAGGCCACCGAGGAGCAGAGGAAGCCAAGAAGTTGCAATAAAATGCGTAGGACAGCTTTAATATGTGAAATGAATTTTGAAGGAAGGGGTCTATTGACTTGAAGTTAGCAACCAGATGTTGCAACCAATTTACAAGCAATTTTCTTCATTCTCAAGTAGATTCCCACCTTCCTTGTCCCCCATCCTCAACCCACTTTTGGTTTTTTACTTGCTGCAGTAAAGCTGAATTGATTTCACAATGTTTGCTAAATGAACACAAAACTCAAGTTTCCCTAAAGCCTTTGCACAGAAATCTGATGTTTCAAGGTACTGAAACTCCTCATGCTTGTAAAACCACTTTGCACTAACCCTGCTGCATACGTGGGAGCCATGGAAGAACAACCTTGGAAATTATCTATTCTATAAAAATGAATTAACATCAACTGGGAACAGTCCATTTTCATCTCCTAAAAAACTTCATAGGCAATTAAGCTAAAGAACTTTCCAAGGGGGAAAAAATGAACATAAAACCAATGCCAAACAAACCCCCCCCCAAAAATCCATAAAACATTTCTGATTGTTCCTTATCTTCTGCTGCCTTTTCATATGTTTTCTATTAAAACTCAAAACTCCAAAGGATCATTGGGCTGTTTCCTACACTTTCACATTCTTATCTGAGAAACTTATATCCAGATGTGTGTTTTCATTTCTCTGAAGAACCAGCCCTTCCCTTAGGGCTTTATTTCTCAGTATCTATTCCCACTTCTGGAAAACAAGTTCTCTTTGCTCAAGAATTTCCCTTCCATCATTTTTTTTTCACCCCTTCTTTCTGGTCTCCAGCTCACCTCCCTGCTGCATTTATTTAGGCATTTCAGAAATGCACAATTGCTTCCCTGTACCATTCCCTTACAATGAGTTCTCTTTTTTGCTCCCCAGCTGTATTCCCAAAGCACCATCTCTAACCAGCTCTACCACTTCAAGAGGACGAGACTGCCAGCGCCTCTTCTCACCACTCTGCAACTATTTCACACAGGCTTGTGACCCAGAGGCTCCCACATTGCTCAGCGGTGCTGTAACCACTGCTGCCCTCCCCAAGAAAAGATGTTTCATCCAGGTTTTGCCAAAATCAGCATTTCAACAACGTTCCTAATATAATGCCTCCCCAGTCTAAACAAACCCATCACACAGACAGAGACAAAGCTGGAGAAAATCCATAAGTTAAGTTCCCACCAAAGTCCATGCAAAACATGCTTTAGGACAAACAGGAAGGCACAAGACACGTAAACTGCTCTCTGGATGCATCTTTCCCTTGCTGAAATTTCTCAGAGTCATATTTAAACAACACAACTGTTTTAATTAAACATTGCTGTCTCCATAGCTGTGGACAACCAGTCCATGCATATGCAGGATTACTTTAATGGGCTGGATGTCCTGTGATCACATCTGTTATGTGAACTTTATATGCTACACGCTAGATCCTAAACCAGAGAGAATGGGAAAAATGCTGTTTGCTACTTCCTTAGTGGAAGAGAAGAAAAAATGTTAATGTAAAGTTAAATTATATTTTTACATAGGGAAGAGGTAAAAATGCAGAATTTCTTTGTTCATTCACCTTGGATAAGACAGCACATCCCAAGGAATACGATTATAAAACTCTAGAGAGGTGTCTTCCATTTCTGGATGAGCTGTTTGTTATCTTCAAAGGAAAACTGAAGTTTGGAATTGGAATATTTTCTACTTTGGGGCAAATTGTTTGTGGAAAAAACTATTCCAAGTCAAGTCAAACTTTTGTATTAGGTCAGTATTTGTAGCATGACACTGCATTTTATGCCAACACTGAAAAAACCCTTTTAGGCAGACAGACAACCAAGTACTACTCCACCTTACAAAGCTGCTAAAATATTTGAAGAAGTGCTCAATATTGGCCAGTGCATACCCAGAGAAAACGCCAGAGATGACTCTTCAGTAGGCCAGTTTTGCCTTAAAATACTTGATTTTACTCTGACCTGAGAAAGCGAGGAAGGCTCAGAACTCATGGGATCTTTTGAAACTTTCAGGGTTATTTATTAGGTCCCACAACAACGTACACCAGTAATACCTCCCAGTCCACTAACACTTGTATTTTGTACCAGTTAATTATCACATTCCTTACCTGCCACAGGAGTAAAGGAAAAAGAGCAACGGAGAAAAAAAGCCCAAAGATTCAGGAACAGTCCCCTAACTATTAGCATACACAAGCACACACCTTGCCTCTGCTATCAAAATGTTGTTTTCTTAATAGTTAAATACTTCTCTTTTGACACATTTCACGAGAAAGTTGATTCCCACACTCTCCACTCTGTGCCTCGCTCTCCCCACAGTCAAATAGCCAACCTCGACAGAATTCAGCTCTTGAAAAAAGTTTGGAGACAGACATTAAAAGCTGCATTTGATAGTGCTGTGATTTTGGAGATCGGAACCTCAGCCTCACTAATATGAAATTTATTACCATTTCATGCCTAGAAGCACCCTTACAATAGCTCAAGATTTCTTCGTGTTGAGCACTGTGCAAACAAAGAGCTCCCAAAGGATTTTCTAAGAGGAAAAAGGAGCAAAGGGATGAAGACAAGCAGATGAAACAGAACTGATGGGTACAGCAGGCACTGTCCTCAACTCCAACACAACCTAAGTTGTGCTCTGTATTTTTAACTGATATACTTAAAATTACAATAAATTTAAAATTTTGTGAAACAAACTGGGGGTTTTTTTTCAACAAGGACAGTTCCTCTCAAGAAAGAGCACCAAAATGGAGGGAAAAAAAGAATACATCTATTAGAAATAGAGTTCATCACCATCCTCCCCACACTTTCTACAAGCATGTTGACAGGCTGTTAAAAATGGGTTACTGATCTCCAAATCATGAACCTCCAGAGCAGTTTATCCCTTCCCTTCCAGGGAGCCCTGGCTGAAACAGAATCACCAGTCCCGTGTCTCTGTAGGATCAAACAACTGCCAAGGTGCAGAGAGAAAACATCCTGAAGTGTCCCGAGAACCTGCTGAAAACTGCAGGCAGCTCCTGTGTCTTGTTCCTGGGGGTGACAGCCTGGGCGCAGGGACGCAGCACAATGCCACCACTGTGTCCCCACACCACAGCATCAAGGCCTCTCCAATTAAAGTCCTAATCACAGCGTTGCTGCCCCAAACCAGGCTGGCCACGGGTGCCCGCAGCAGCCAGCGAGGGACCAGCAGGGATCATAATGTGTCCTAAAATCCTCAGCTCTGCCTGGACACCAAATCCGTTTAACAGGAGTTTAAGAGTCTTTGTCAGTAACCTGGTATGAATTCCACCGGGCTGATCCCTCTCCACACAGCTGGAGCAGGAGAAAAGGCACAGCATCCTCCAGGCAGGAAGCACACAGGGCTGTCCTGAGGATCGTTTCTGCAACAGTATTGCAATTTTTGAGGAAAACATAGGTAAAAATCAACTGGTGGGCAACACCAATTCTGTAATCAACTTAGAAGCAAATTTCAGATAGATTTTGAAGAATGATCAATGGAAAGTCAAGACCAGCTTTAAAACACTCGGTTTTCTCCCTCATTTTAACCCTACTTATGTTTGCTGAAAATGCTCCCTTCACCAGTGACAGCAAAGGAGATTTGAACCGATGGCTACATTGTCACGTCTACCTGAGAGAAAAATTAGGGTCTTAGAAAAAGAAGTAAATCACAAATAGAAAGGTAAAAATCTAATTAAAAGCTCCAGAAATCTATCAATCATAGGATTAAAAACATATACTGCAGCCAAACAGATGGTGTAAAAGTGAAATACAAAAATTTATTCTGACAGAGACAACTGTCAGACCAGATTCTGTTGCAAAGAAAAAAAAAAAGCTGAAAATAACTGGCAGAGGTAAGAATCAGCCTCTTAAATTCTCTTTTCTGTGGAGATGGCCTTCAACTCAACCTAAAATTTACTGAGTACAGAGCACAGACCTGTTCCCCTTATCTTTGATGTATTTAATACCATTAGACAAACTGTCACTCGCTTACAAGGCCATTTGCTAATGGGGAAGAAGCAGTTCTTGCCATTGATGAGATCCATTCAAGATCTTAAATGATGGTATGTCTGACTGGAAAACACTGAAAACAGATTTGGGAATAAAGCATTACAGATCTCTGGGGAAAAGACTTGAAAAATACTGAAAACAGAGCAGCTTGGGCCATATTGCAACCAAAATATGACTGGAACCCAGTCGTATTTTTCTTATCCCAAAAATTACTTAAACAAACCAAAAAGTAGAACTGACATAGCTTTACACTGGCAAACAAAACCTGTTAGTGAACACAAGAGGGATGGGAGGCACAACAGCAGTCCTAGATCAAAAATCTATATAATGTTATGCTAAAGCACTTGAATCAATGAGAACTTACAGAAGCTTCCTGTGACCTCAGCAGCAAAAAGGACTTGTCCTTTTTGGGATCTGTGCCTCAGATCCCACAAGAGGATGGGGAATAAAACTGACCTCTATTACGACACTTTCTGAACACCACTGCTTCCCTCCACATCCCTGGATCAGGAATGCACCGACAGACAAGCGCCTGAAGAAACCTTTCCCACACATCCCTTGTAGCCAGTCACTCTCCATGACGTTGCCAACATTATTTTTCTTGAAAAAGCTTTGCCCTTTAAGGTTCGCTTTAGTTTTGCTCCCCAAATATTTTACTTCCTCACCTGAAGTTACACACTTGCTGTCCCACCCTGAGGAGGACAAACGTCACTGTTTTGTCTTGCAGGAGTGGAAAATAAGCCCAACAGGAAAAGAGAAGCCCCACCGGAGAGCTGGGGAGCCACAAGGTGTGTGAGTGGATTCCTACAGGTGCTCCCAGCCACTGTGGGAAACCAAGCACAAGGGGCACCACACAAACTTTATCAGGAGTTTTGGGAAATTTAAGCTTCCAGCCATTTGGACTGTTGGTTCCTGGGAGGGAGCCCATCCTGATTTAAGCCTCCTGAATTGGCTCTCCAGTAAACAAGCTCACTTCTTTACGTGCAATAACTGAAACTTACTCCCTGAATGCCCTTATTAGAGCAAAGTTATTCCCCCTATTATCACTATCCCCAAGCATCTTGTGACATTGCTGTGAGAAAATCACTTTGCTCTGCTCTCTGGAAGTTGAGGAACAGCCTAAATACTCCTGCAAACACAGAAAACATATCAGAAGTCAATGTCCATGCAGGACAAGTTACTTTTGTTTTAAACACAACTGGAAGTGCTTGTGCACTGGCAGTGACTTTCCAAAAGATTACAGGTAGTTCTCACCAGAAAGGTCAAATGACAGTGCACAGCACAAGGAGATTTATACAATTACTATACCAATAAAACAGTATTAGGATTTACTTATTTTTGGCCTCACATCCCTACAGGTAAGTGATACCTGTATTCTTTGCTACCTGCTTCCCCAAACCCACACAATGCACAAATTCCAGGGATATAAAAACAATATTCATCATCTGTATTTTAGGCCTTCCTAAAAGACAACAGCTGCTCTTTAGAGATGCAGTGTTCCTTTCGCCTAATTCTTTTGCATGAATCAATACTCAGCTGCAGAAGTAAGAATATGAATAAAAAGTAAATAGTCTCAGAGAAGCTCATTAAAAAGTTCTGCAGGAAGTAGTCTGGTCTCTTTCATCTCAAAATCTAATCCAAATTTGTGTAAATAAATACAGGCAGCATGACAACGGCCACTGCTTGCTTCTGTAGCTACCAATTTACAACAGCTAATTTCATCCTCCTTCCTGCTCCCATCACTTCAAAACTATGTAACAAAGTTAATAGTACCAGACTGATCCTACCCAAGCTCGTGCCAATGCCCACTCAAGCACTACTAGTCAAGAGTTGCATTAGTAAAGGGAAGTCTCCCCATTAAATGAAGGAATAAAGTCAAGATTTCCTGGGATCATTCCCTCCAAGAGCGAGTTTTTCCAAGCCAAAGCCATGCACATCCACCTTCTGACACATGACCTAGGGAAAAGAATATCTGAGAAATGCTCCATGCAAAGTTTTGGAGGTTATTACTGCAAACAAATGAGTGGTAATCCCCAGTGGGAAGAGCTCTAGAAAGGCAGAATGTCAGTGGAAGAGTTGTATAATTATATTTGCATGTGTTTAACATCGCCTTCTGCAGGAATATGGAAGTGTTCAAGACAGGAGCTTAGATTTAATTTGGAGACAGAATTGAGGAAGTTGAAGACTTATTACAAGCTGGTGCAACTTCAGCAGCTACATGCACCTAGGCCAAAACCACCATAATAATATATTTGTGTAACAGAAACCCCAGACCACATGAAAACTCAGGAGTAAGCAGATGACTAAGCTTCTAAATTGCACCTAAATGTGGACACACTCAATTTAGCTGCTCAGACAAAGCACAGAACAGATTAGTCTCGCAAGCTTTATCAATTTAGCAAGGTAAAGAATCCTTCAAATGAAAGGCAAAACAATGCAATGACTAACAGAGGAGAGCTATCAATTAAACAAGACTCTAAGCCACCAAACAAACTCATCAAGAACTCAAACACAGTTAAATTCTCCAAAGAAGCTTTTATACATAAATAATGTGCTGCTAACAGACAGGGAGATAACCAGGCATAAATGGGAGGAAAAACACGAAGGCTCATGCTTCACGTTCAAACAGAAAGCAGACACTGGCCCAGAAGACTTCTGAGCAGTTTCTCCCTATCACTTGTTCCCCTCAGAGCTGAGGAGCACAACTGCCAGGCAGGTGGCTTTGATCTGCTCACTGCATTTATGCATCATCTCAAAATAAATGTGACTATCAGTATTTTGAAGTTATGATTAAGTTATAAAAAGCCACATGTGTAATATTTTACATACACAGAAAACATTCCCACTGAAGGAAATTTTATAAATAATCACTTCCAAGAGCTGAAGGATTGATGGAGTTTGAGGAAGCAATCCTAAGGAACATTTCAGAAAGGTAAAATATTTGGGATTCTCATGGATGTATTTACATATCCTTACATTTTCTTCCTTTATTAGGTCAAAATGTCTTATCAATTGCACAGCTAAAATAAGAGAATCGCTGTTCCCACCCCAGAAGTTATCTAATAAATTACTGTTTATCTCCAGAACACAAAAATTCTATCAACTTCTATTTTTGGTAAGGTGCTAAGTTGCTCCACAGGTGTGAAATGGATCAATAAATACAACAACCACAATGTCAGCTCCACCATCCTGCTCGAGGGCCTCTGTGGAACATCACATTTGGCAATTTGAGGAAAAGTCTTCAACCTGTTTTCATGTCTCTCCTCCTGTGTGAGAGGATGGCTATCCTGAGGGTTCCTGCTCCAGAATAAAGATAATTGGAAGTTGCTCCTGGAAGTGACAAGGATTTGCTTCACCACTTATTTCCTCCAGACTGAGTAATTCCATTGTGCAGCAGGACAGTTTTCACCTCCTTTTAGCCCTTCATGAGAGCTGAGCCAAAGCTTCCATCTCAACCACACAATTAGAAGGCTCTCATAGGTTTGTGCTGCAGTTTTTACCTTGTCATTACATTCTAACACTACTTGCTATATTTGCAAAGCTACTATTAAAGATGAAACTGTGTAAAAAACAAAAGTATGGGATTGTTTTATAACTCTGTTTCTGTGATCACTGGTTAATCTGTGGATTTCCTTCAAGGTAGAAATCAGGTACAAACCTACACCTTCAAAGTCTTCAGGAAGAAAGAAAAAAGGAAAGCATGCATCTCATTTCTCATGTAGAATCAGTAATCAAAGCTAGTTCATTTAATAGAACTTCTCCATAAGACATTCTTTTTCCCCTAAAGATATTTCCCATTGTTTCCTTAATGTTATATTTTCAGTTTTCCTGGGTTTCATATTAACACAAATTTGAATAATATTTAACTTGGCTCCACTAGCCCAAACAATCTGTAACATTTGTCCAAACATAATTCTAAAAGCTTGGTGGCAAAATATTTTAAGTGGTGCCATTAGATCTCTTACTAATTAAAGCAAAAAGTTTCCGACTTGAACAGGTATATGGAATTTTTAGCTCAGGAGAATGCAGAGAGAAATAAATGCCTTTCCAAAGCACAACAGTTTAAAAAGGCACTTCGTGTGTGGCCATCAAGAAACTTGTTAAAATAATTTTCCCAACATATAAACACTTCTCCGAGATTAAAAATATTTTTGTCATTTCAGATACAATCAATTTGGTCTTATTTACAAGCTAAACATACACGTAAGAAGATTACACATCAACCCACTGTTGTGTCATAAATAGTTACAGGTTGCTGTGGCCCACAGGGAAAAATGAGATATTCTGATATATCCTGTGGCTGACTGATGTTTCACCTATGAGCAGAATTTAGACTCAGAGGAATAGAGTTTCTCTCTCTACTGCTTACATTAGAAAATCCAAGCTAGTGCAATTCGTAGAAATCTAGATTTGAAGGAACTGATACAAGCTTTAAAACTGTTGTAATGAAGATGTTGGTGAACACTCTAAGAACAGTGAAAGGCTCACAATGGACTGACAGAATGAAAACTGAAAACAGTATTTAAAATATGGATTAAAGTGTTATTACATGACCTTCTGTATCCTATTTCCACAAGGTTTCAGCCACTGAATGATCCAACAATACACTATTTATATACGTAAAAAACCCCAAACAAACCATCCAACACAGCTACATTTCATATTTATCAGTGGTGGTATCTCTGAGGTTAAATGTTCAAACTGAATATTGTGAAATCGCTACTATTGTTCTTTTTGCAGCCATTAATCTAAAATTTAAATCTGTAAATAACACCAAAAAGAACAAGACCAAGACAGTGATTACACTCTCCTTCATTCTTTTTAACACTTAACCTGCCAAGACCAAGAGCCTTTTCCTTCTGGCTCAGCTCTCTGCAGAAGGCAAAGGAAGTTCACACCTCTGTGATGTTCGTTCTCGCAAATGAAACCCAGTGACAACAGGAACGCAGCCCCCCTAAAACTTCAGCTATAACAAATCACCATTTATGAAATGATTCTCAAGTGGCCAACTAACCTTGCTCTTGTGAATCATTTTAATCTGTAATTTAAAAGTTTAATTCTAGCCTTGACCTCTTTAAACCATTCAAACACCTCACCAGCGAAGCACACAAACCTCCCGAGTTATCGCACATACTGCGGCTAGCTTGGCACGCTCCCCTGGAACTGCTTTGTTTTGGGGTTTGACATTTCAGGGTTGGGGGGTTTTTGGCTCTGAAATGCCAGGTTGCTAACCCATCAATTTTAGAGCACACAGTTTCAGGCACAGAAGTTAAGGTTTCTGTAGCGCTGACATCTGAAAGCTATTGCTCACACAGCTGAGGTTAAAAGGAGGGCTGATACGGCCACAAAACATTAAAGGTTGTACAATGGGGTAGTAAGAAAGCTGCATATTGCTATCATTTAAGAGCTCTCAGCACTATAAAACGCATTTAGAAACAGCCAAGGATTCTATAAAATTTCATTCTGGGACAGAACTTAGCCTTTAGGAGTGCTCTTTGCACAGAAACTTTGTTTGCTTAGTAACCTCATCCAGGCTTTCTTCCTCGGAGGAAAAACTGCCTGAGAATTTGAAGTTTCCCCCAGTCTATGACCCAGAAGGAAATAAAACAGGAAGTCAGGCCATACAATCTACGGCATTTGCTTACAAGTTCAAAAACATTTTAAGTTATGGGCTAATCCACATAAGGCACAACTGAGTGCACTCTCCTGGGGTCAGCCCCGGAGCGCCGTGCGGAGCCCGGCTGAAGCTCTGTTTAACATTCCTCGCCGGACGTGTCCCTATCTAGCACCGGGCATTCTCTGAGATGTGCCATCTGCTATGCATTAAGGCACGTCAGAGACGCCGTCCCCTGCACCGGGCGAGTGCCAGAACTCTATCAGAAAACTCAAGTTGGCTTTCAGCTTTCTCCCTAGGAACTCGCTAAGCAAGTAAAAACAGTCAGCTTAAAAACTCCCGAGAACCTACAACACAGAGCATTTGCTACGAACACATTCATTATTCTCCGTGCTCCCCACAGCGTTACATTGCTATCATAAACCCTGAAGCAGATTAAAAATTGAATAACCAGCTTCCCCGCAGCAGTTTAAAACAGAAATTAGAGTCTGTTTAATGTGACTTTTCCACTGGAATTAGTTTATGGAAGCAGTCGGTTTTCCATGGTGATGAAATCACCATGCTGAGAAAGTAAGGAGAAACTGCTACCAGCCGCCAGGTGAAAACATCCAGGTTGCTAATTGCATATTAAATTGGTGTTTGCACTGACAGTGGTTACAGCCGGGAGCACCCCAGGTACGGCTCCGAACTCCATTTCAAGCAAGTCACTGCAAAACCCGATCAGGCGGCAGCTGAAACTTAACGTGAAACTCTGAAACCGATCGTTCGTACAAAGGCACAGCGGCAGGACCGCTGGAACTCCTGAAAAGCTCCTCCCCTTCCCTCCTGAAAACATTAATCCGTGTTGGATTGCTGAAACTCCTGTTACCAAGTACTCTGCACTGATAGGCAGGTGTTGGGAAACTCGTCCCAGGTGTTCCTACAAGCGCTCGAGAAGCCCTTAACGGTTTTTACTTACAGTCTCTCCGCATTCCTGGGAATATCCCTCGGCACCGTTTTGAGTCCCAGTCCATGACAATCCACGTTGGAAGCAATACACGTACACTTATGCGGGCATCCTCCAACAGGCATCCAGCTCACGGAGCTCCAAAAGCTCAGGACCATTCCAAGGCACAGAAAGGCACTTCTTCCACCAGACAACATGGTTCTTGATCGCTTCAGTGGGTATAAAAGTGAGCGCGAGCAGCCGGCCCTTAAAGACGAAATGCCTCTAAGAAGAAAGGGAAAAGAAAACAAGAGGCTCTTAGTACAGCCCAAGGGAACCCACCACTGCCATCATCGCCGGAGCACCAGCAAAGCTTCAAAGGCGCCCGAGAAGGTCACGTTAGGTGGAAGAAGGTGGGGAATTGCCTTTCGGGCTCAGGTTTCTTTCTGTTATCTACGAACGGTACCAGAAGGCAGATAGTTTAACAGAGCTCGAGCCAGATGCGTCCTCAGATGAAAGAGAACCCGGGAGCAGAGGCAAACACACACAAAACATCCATCAGAAGCGGCGGCAACCTCCAAAAGAGCCTCCTCCGCTCTGCACCGCCCCACCTGGGCCGGGCAGGTAACCCTCGGAGGGGACGGCCGGGGCTTCGCAGCGACCCCTCCGCCGCGGGCCCTGTCAGGGCTGTGCGGGGCTGTGCCGGAGCCGTGCCGGGC
>VZRQ01000110.1:445366-490790 GCA_013397975.1 Machaerirhynchus nigripectus | reverse complement strand
CTCTCGCGGCCGCGGCGCTGCGCGGACCGCCCGCGCTGTCCCCGAGCCCTGCCACAGCCCTGCGCGCCCGGGGGCACCGCCACCGCCCCCGGGGGCACCGCCACCGCCCCGGGGGCACCGCAGAAGGGTAAGGGCTCTTTGAACCCGCGACATTTTAAATTGCCTATGCAGAACGACAGCCGGTATACCCAACGGGAAGATGATAGCAGGCGTGAAAAAATAGATTCATTTGATGGGAAATCACTGTTTTTCAGTTATCTGTGCCCACAGAGGTTGGATGACACGAATTTCATAAATATACCACCATTTTCTATTCCCATTTCAAAAGGAAAATTAATTATCCATTAATTACTGAATAATGGGTTTTATAAAGATATTTTCATGACTGTTCTTCTTGGTAACCAAGAAAACATTGTTTTGTTTTCTCTGTTAAGAATGAGTTAAGCTGAGCAAACAGTGTTTGCACCTGGGCCTTTGTTTTTAAATATTGTGGCCATTGAAAAAAGCCTGTACTGCTCTTAAGATCCTCCAACAAGAAAATTAAAACAGTCATCAGGTCCAAGACACTTCTGAAGGTTACTACCTGCTCTGAAATAGCAAAGAGCTTACAAAGTCTAGCCAAGGAAAGAAGCCTTATCTATACCCCTCAAACAGGTTAAAACCATGAATATCAGCAACCTGTACGTCTTTACTCCTAAATCCACTCCCACCAGGAGATGTGCTCAGAGGGAAGATGACTCCATGCCAGAAGGGTTCTGCCACTTTCTCCCCAGCACACTAGGATTCACCACATAGTACACAAAAAGTGGGGTAACTTTAGGCAAGGAATTTAAATGATATTTCTTACACTTAGAGCAGAATTCCCATGCACAGTAATTATGTAGGAGATCATGAATGAAACTTAAACCATCTATTTTCTCTCTTGCTTAGATTCAGAGACTGAATTGCAATTGTCCTTGATATTTAGAATCAGTTTATTCTGTCAGTTTAATTCTAATAATGGATGGTATTGAATTCACTTGCTCCTTATTGTAGTTCCTAATCTGCTATTGCTCAAGTAGTCAAAGTGGGAAGTACCTGAAAGCCAACATCGAGATGGGATCATGCACCTTCACAGCTGCTGAAAAAGCTTTAAATGGGTTAAAGAATTTTAAATTACAGCTTATTAACTAAACAAAAAGTAGTTCCACTAAAAGCTTAGTAAATTAAATTAGGTTTTTCTGTATTAAATTTGTATCCTGTATCAGAAAAAAGCCTTCCACATTATATCCCCTCTGCCACTTACTCTGCCATATATTCCATCAGCTGTAGAGCATTGACTATTGAGGTACCCATCTCTCACAGTTCACATGCACACACAACTTGCTACAGCTTTTTTTCTGCTTCATGCTCAGCACTTAAGTAAATGAATGACAAAAAGAGAAGACAGCTAGCAAAGCCTACTATTATATGCTTTTACCACAGAAAAGCCCCAGAATAGATGAGAGTTTTGTTCTTAAAGCCTGTAATCAATAAGAACATGGCTTGAATATAGCAGGCAACAGTCAAGATATTTCAGTCTGTTTACAGGGCATATAATAGTCCTGCAATGAGGTACCAAATTGGTTGGAAAAATCTAAATAATTTCAATACTTATGAAATATATAAAAGGCCAAAGGGGTCACAGCATGGCAGCCCTTCAGGCTTGAGGGGGTTACTTTTGATGCAGGGCAGAGCAGGTTTGACAATGGCTACAGGAGAGATTGGAGAGTCAAAGTGTATAATCCATGACCTTTACTACCACATGAATCAGTATCTCCTTCACTTCAGCTTGCTCTGTCCTCAGGTAGAAATTATCACTAAACCATTTTGAGAGATTCTGCATCAGAGGACACTTCGGCTTTGTTTTGTAGTTGTTGGTTTTGTTTTCCTAATTCAAGGCATAATAATTCATTATTCATGGCTATCTACACCAGCAGTTGTTAAAACCCCCAAACAGTTGGAGGGGCACAAATCATGGCTAGAAATTTAAATAGAGGCTTCTGGCTCCAACGCTGAAATGTCTCAAATGCAGAAGTTTCCAGAGCTGTTGGCCCAGAGGTGAACACTTCTCTTGGACAAGAGTTAACAACTCCATACTTTGAGACCAAGCAATCCTTTGGATAGAGACTATCAGCTTTGTAACGTAAAGTTTTAAATATTTGACTAGTTCCTCTGTTTAGAACCCAAATCAAAAAGATGGGGCAAGATGTACCCTAAATAAGGCCTTTTCACATGGAGAAAGTGTTTATTACCTTGCATTGTCTTGTAGGACAAAACTAATCTAATAGTCTTGGCATCTTTGGAGAAAATTAAGCATCCAAAGCTGTTATAAATCACGTGTGTATGGTGACTGATTGTTATTAGCACTTGCACCTAGAGCAGTGCCACTGCCATGGTGTGAAGTGTTCCATTACCTCACTGGATGCTTCACATGATCAATGTGTCGAGCAGAACTGCCTGGTTTTGAAGCATAAGTGCCTTCCTAGAATGTTTGCTTCAAAAGGTGCAACAAGAGAAGTTAAAATACCATTCTAGCATGTGCTGGCATCAGGGGTTCAGGTCTTCACCTGCTCAGAGGGGTTTCCTACACTGACTTGAAAAGTTCAGTAACGTCAGAAGTTAAAAAATCCGTTCAGTGCAAAGCTTAGGCCTTAAATCCCCATTTTGCCAACACACTCACATTAAAAATTCTTCTGAGTACAGAGAGGAAATATCTAGTGCTTAAAGCAGGAACCAGAAAGCCTGGATTTTGTTTTTGTGTTACTTAGGGGCTATGACCTTGGCAAGTCAGCCTTCTGGCCTCCATTTAGTAGTTTGTAAAGATTTATAATACACACCAGGTTATAGAGCAGTCTGAGCTTTTCAAAGCATGTTTCAAGAATTATTTTTCTGTCTAAGTTAAAGTCTACATTAAATATAAAGAACTAAAAGTATTTTGTAAATATGCAATGTTTTATTAATGTGAACATTTTGTGGTCTTTGACAGTAGAAAATTTTTTTTCCCCCTTATGGATGTCTTTAATGGATATGGTAATTGAAAGCAAAGTACTGTAGAAAATTCCAACTTTTCCCTGTAAGTGCTTACATATGTATGTACATTGATCTGGAAGGCTGTAGAACAGTATTTTTAACAGTACCCTTCAATATCTGCTCTGCATGTTGTATGAAAGGCACGGAAAACCAAAGAGTGAAGGATCTGAGGGTGTTTTATGGAATTTTCCACTTCAAAAGACTTGCATATCTAGTTAATACATTTTGTAGATTTCTGCATGTTTGGGCTTTCCAATTTCACATTGCCAACCCCCAGGGGAAAAGAAAGAAAGTAAAAGACATTTCCCACTGAAACCATAATCATCAGGACCATACTGTGACCCACCACACTGCACAGAGGAACAAGGATCTGTCTGGTCTCTGGGTTGCTCTGACTGTCTCAGCTTATTCCAAGTCAACACTTGGAAAGAAAACTGCAAGACTCCATAATGGTTATCCCAAGGCTTCGGAATTGAGTATTTCAAGCTCAGTCTTGCTTTAGCTACAGAAAATTAGTAAAACCCATTGGAATGAGAGCAGTCTGTATCCAATATGGTTCCTAACTGGAAACCAGAAGCTGCTGATTCAATGAAGTTGATGGGCACAAAAGACTCGAAAATGTTACTTCAAGTCTTGTTTCCACTTTCAGGCACATAAAGACTGATCTGCTCAGACTTTTGAAGTATTAAGCGAGTTAAACATTTTAAAAGTACTAATGAAAGCCTTAAATGTTAACTATGTTCCTTGTTAAAAATAGTGGCAAATAATGTGTTGGGCCTTGAAATGAAACTCCTTGTGAACCTGGTTGTCTTTTCTCAAGAGAAATTATCTAGAAACGTTTGGATTAAAAGGGCAACTGTGTTTCCTTTAATGAACATGCAACATATGGAAACAGAAGAATAAAGTTGGAAAATAAAGCTTCTCTTTCTGGTGGCAACTGGTAGGCCCAATTTCAAACAGTTTAATTTTATGACATCATTCACTGTGACTGCAAAAGAAATAGGAGAGAAATCCTGAAGTTATGTAACGTTATAGGTAAACTCCCAGGATTCCATAATCTAATTGCTTTTCTATCACCTTCTCTTCAAGAAGTAGGAAAGCATTTTATGATTCACCTTCAGCAACCCTCTTCACAGAGAATACAATTTACAAAAGAAAAGCCTCGTGCTATTGACCTTTTACTTCTTGAAAAAAAAGTCTCTGAATGTCAAAATACCAAATTACCCTATAGTGACTCTAAGACCTGACTTGGTAGCCAGAATGATTTCCAAGCTTGAGGTTTTATGCCTTCAAAACCCACTCTATACCATTAAAATTATTCTACTGCTGTTGTAGGTTACTATCTCATTGTGAATAGTCTAAAAGATTTAACTTTATTATCTTTTTTTAAAATGTCTTTTACTGGAACTTGTACCTTCTTTACTGTCTGTCATATACAATCATCTACGTTTAAGCACACATCACAGATGGAATTCCTTTCCAAGATGCTGTGCAGAAAGTGTATTTGACGTTTCAATACAACTGCTAAATATCTGGCAACAGCCTTTTTCTCCCATAGCCACTGTCAAACAATTATTTACAGCTTCCAGTCATTATTCTCACTTGCACTGTTAGTCTGATTTTTAATGCCTCTTTCGCTTGGCCGGGGGAACTTTGGTCACACTGGGGGATCCATTGCACCTGGCTCCATCCCCATCACCTCCACACCATCCCCAAGAGCTCTGTGCTTCAGGGACACAGCTCAGGGCTGAGCCAGCCTGGGGTGGGACACGGCTCCCGGGTCGGGGCTGTTCGTGCTCCGACAGCTTTGCCTTCATTCTGCACCAGGTGGTGAGCACAAAACACCAGCTGGGCCACTTGGGCTTGGTATTTAACTCTCCTGAAGTACATAGAACAGGAGACTGTAATCAACACGAGTGACTAAACAAGCATTGAGCAGCTGAAGATCTAAGGGAACTAAATCCAAAATATATGACCACAAGAAGGAATCAGTAGAATTATTCTGTTACTGGACATTACAATGAACTAAGAAAGTGGGAAGTAATTGCTGTAGGAGGCCTGGATTCCTGCTCATTCTTGATCAGTTTGAATTTATGATGAACCTTTCTCCACCATTTTATTGTCCTACAACAGCTTCCTTGTGCCAAAATGTAAGAAATAATTTTTGGGAATTAGGACAGAATTTGTCTTCTGTAAACAGGCAACCTGGAATGGGTCCAAGCACATCAAGTGCAAATTCATCTGGTTAGTGGGAATTTTTCTGGCAATCTAATTATTGAAGTAGCATTTTTAGAGCCTAAAACAGCCAGGAGACAGATTTAGAAAATGCCAAACAAAGGCTTTGAAGTTTCAGTTGGAAGCCTAACTGTTCACTTCTGCATTGCACACAAATAAGGTTTTTTTTGACCCAGCATTTTGGAAGTCTTTCCAGTGTAATTAGGCAGAATAAATATGCAGGGTCAAAGGCCAACTCATGGAACAGAAAAGGGTGTTGGGTTTGATTTGTTTTGAGTTTTTTTTTAATCAGAACAACATATCCAGTGGGAATAGAGTCAGGTATTTTGACTGCAGTTATGAATAACATCACTGCTTTCTGACACTTAAGTCTCTTCCTCTGGACATAAATTACCCCTGCCCAAGTGTAAAAGGCCGAGAACTCTGGCTGTTTCCATGTTATGGTATTGACTTCCATTATTCAAACTCGTTAGATTCACTTCTCTCTCACATCACTTTCCAGTGCTCAGCTACATCAACTCCTAAAGTACGTGTAAAACACATACTGAATTCCAAGTTACACTTGAGGCTAGACATATTCAAAGGCCCATCCAGTCTGGCAGTAGCTCTCTCAAGGCAGCTTTTAGGCTAGCCAGCTTGAGCCCCTACTACCACAAACATTTCTGCAGAGCCTGGCATCAGAATTTAATGCCATCACCTTTTAGTGATGTCAGATTTACCATGTCCACACAAAAACAGGAAATGTGCCTTTGTAGTTCTGTCTATTTTGAGCCAGCACTCAGCCAAGTTAAACAGCAAGGTTTCCCTTCCAGGTGTTCACCTTTATCCTCACTGCTATTCCAAGGTCCTTATTTTGTTTTGTTGACATTCCAGGACATTCCCAGAAATGCCAGAGCATCTCTGCGTCCTCACTCACCAAATCCTTGGTCAATCTGCCTCCTGCAGCTGGGTCACCCCATGCTGGCACTGCCACCACCTGCTCTCTAAGTTGGGTATTTAAAGCTAGAGGTTCAGCCCAGGTAGCCAGGGGCTCACACAGTTCAGTCCCTCTTAGCTGACATTTATCAGTGCCTGACTACAACAAGCTGGTCTTGAATTCTGGGCTGTTGCCAATGCATTGTTTCACCCTGTGTTTCTGTGATTTGATTGATGTGATGAAAAAAGTATTATTGCAGACTGGACTGAGTGGGAAAAAAAAGGCCTCTGAAAATGCAAATGAAAGGCACATTTAATACCATTTTAGGGAGATGTGTGCTGATTATAATGCCATGCTCTGCTTCATTTTTTTCCTTAGAAAATATTAAATCTCTCAAAAAAGCAAGGTATTGCTGTACCAGTTACACAGGGAGGAACAGGCAGAGGGGAACACCCAGAGCAAAGGGCTTCCCATGCACATTCAACCTTCCACACGTGAACTAAAACTACTGTATTTGAAATCAAGTCTCATTAAGTTACCCATGCTGACACCACACATTGCTGCCACAAAGCCATTCTTTCACATCCGAACATCAGTTTCCCTAAGGTTTTCATCATGGTGCACTCAGGGGTTATTTTTATCTGACCTCCAGAACAGGCTTTCAGTGTTGTAATGTCTGGCTCATTTTCGCATTCACCGCAATCTAGACAGAAGTTACTGAAAATGATGACCCCAATATAACAAGGAGCCACGATGAATTTTCAGCATCACTGAGGGCTGCAGCTCTGAACCAACCTGCAATTCTTTCAGTAGGTTCAGGACAGCCATCTGGAGATGCTGCTGAGCTCCAAGAGATGAGCAAGGTTGAATTCAATGCAATTAGAGCTGGAACTTTCACCTCTGAAAGTAACTTCTGTACCTTCTTCTGTGCTGCTGCAAAACTAAATACCAAGCAGTTCATTATGCTCTGAGTGCACAGACCATTTGTCAAGATAAAAAGAAAACGTGGAAAACTCAAACATAAATGGCAACTGAGAATTATCTTCTGTATGTACAAATATTAAAGAGGAATCATCTAAACTGCAAGTGCAAGAGAGATCCTGGCTAAGCTCAGGAGGTACCACAGACTCCTTCTTTTTACCATACTGATCATCATCTCCCAAAGAAAGAAGGAAATGGGAGAATCCTCCCCTTAAACCTGGACTATTGTACAAAGACTAAATTTATACTCAATGTTTGAAACATTGCTCAACCATCTTATTGCTGCCTCAAAAACCTTTGTGGAAAGAGATCTTTAATTGTGAAAAAGAAATATCTGAAATCACTCATCTAAATAAATATGCATTAGAGTTGTAGGGATTTTTCTTCCTCGGCCGTTAAGTCACTGGTGTTACAACCAAGGAAGAGATTTGTTCTTCCCGCTGAAGTTTATTACACACAGAGTCTCATTTAAAATTCTCAAGCACCCTGGCAATAATAGAACTTTTCCAAAAAATTACAAAGAATGTTTTCAGAGAGCAGCAGAGTTACAAAGTGCAGACTAAGAAAAAATGCAACCATGATGAAATACGTTAAGCTGTGTACTTTGGGTATTACTTGTGTATACAGACACAGAAATACCCAGAGTTTGTGGCAGGCCTCTTGACCCATTCCATAAAATTATTGCCAAAATCTTTTAAGTGTTCTGGATCTGCCTAATGCAAATATTTTTGTTGTAATTATTGATTACTTCACTCTTTTTTCAGATCTTGGAGGCATTTTCCTTCAACTTCTTTAAAAGTATGAACACTAACTTTTGTAAGACTACCTTTATTCAGACTGCAAATACTTTCAGGAACCAAAAAAATAGTTTAGAAAAATTATGGGGAAGTCAGGCTTTCGGGGGATTTTTTTTAGTGGCACTTTTTTTGCTTTATTTTTAATTATTAAAATTGTATTTTACTTTGTTAAAGTTCCATTATCATAATTTTGCAAACAGTTCAACCTTCATCTGTCAAATTCAATGCATTGCTACAAATTGCTTTTCAGATAATGGGTACCCAAAGCTTTCCCTGACCAAGATATTCAAAGTTCACTGCATCTAAATTACCCACTTTGTAACTACACTGACTTTAAAAACTTTAGGATCAAACTAACGAGTACCTGTGTGTGCACATTATTTATCTTTACACACAAAAAGAATAAATCTTGACCCATTACTCATCTTAATGTGGTTTCCAAAACTGGATCACAATCACCTAAGGGTGCTGCTGAGCTGCAGAGGAAGCTCAGCCCATTGAATGCCCTAACCAATAAATTCTGCACAGTTATTTCAGCACCCATCTGGATTAGCTTTTGAAGCCTTCCTGGGTGAAAAACCAACCTAATTTTCACTATCTATTGCTAAACTACCTTTTAGATCTTTACCTTTTATATATTCCCTATAAAAACCAAAGCCCTCAGGCTCAAGGTAAAAACAAAAACAATGCATCACTTATGAGAATGGAAATCAATACCTTAACTAGATCTTTTCACACTTCCCACCAAGTTATTTTCATCCAATACGATGAGGGAAAATAAAAATCAGAAATAGCAACTTGTTCCTGAATTTATGCACTCACTGCCCTGTGTGATCATGAGCCCAGTGATCATTTTCATCTATTGCATTTTGTTCAGGAGAGTGTTTGTGATCAGGGCTCATCACAGTAATACAGGATAAGAAATTTAAGATTTTTCTTTACCCGAAATATTCAGGAAGCCCTATATACTAAAATTACATGGAATTTAGCCTTTAAAGGCTTATGGAGGGAATGACAAGGTTCACTAGTAGTCAACAACCACTCCTTTTCAAAGATCTTTAGTAATCCATCGCAGGTTATCAACAATGCTCACTAAACTTTCAAAAAAGATAATTTTTCAAAGTCCCTTTCAATTCCTGCCTCCAACAGCTACTCTCACCACCACAGAGGGCCCTTCCAGCTTCGGTTTGTTCCCTTTGGAGCATTTTGATGAGCACGAAGTCCAGGAACAAATTCAGCATTTGATATGCTGCCAACAGCAGTTCTCTGCCTACATTTGCTCTTTTTTTAAGACTCAGTTCACTATAGCTAACTCTCCACTCTGAATTTAGAAATTCCAAGGTTAGTCACCACCCACCAAGGCAGTGCTGTGAGGTTTCAGCCACTGTGACCCGTTCTGCAGCCTTGCTCAGTGTGAGCACACACACACATCCCATCTGTCCCCGAGGGTGCAACCTCTCTGTGCCCCTGCAGCTCCTCTGCACCTGCACTGACACCAACACACTTCAGAGCCAAAGCCTTTCAGCTGCACATCGTGAATTTAGATTTTACAAATCCACTTCTGGAACAGGAAATTTCTAGGAATTAGCTGTAACAGCTCAATATGCTGCAAGACAGGCTAAGTCCTTTCCGGATGTGACTCAGTACTTCCTACCTCAAGGGAAGGGTAGGATTTGTGCTACTGTGTGCATCCCCTCTCTGGAGATTTCGGCTGCTCTCAGAACAATGCACCAGCACGAGCTGTTTGACTGATGTCTTCTTAGAGCACTCCAGCTTCTCCTTGAAGAGCTGCACACATTACAGTAGCACAGAGCTCTTACACACAGCCTCACGTGAGCTCATGCTCAGGGGACAATTGGTATAGAAAGATCCTGATTCTAAACTGCCCTCGTGCATAAATGCTGTTTAAACTAAAATAATCTGTTGTGATCAGTCAGCTGCCTTTTCACTTCTCACCTGAGCAGCACAGCAGTAAAGTGAGACCCAGAAAGAAGAGATGCCTCAAGATGAACTGGTGGAAGAGCAGAGTGATGATCACTGAGTGCTGATGCAGAAGGACAAACTCAAGAAATGCACAGCAGGAGCTTTGTGCCTCAGTTCCCTGTTGCAACTGCCATGGAAAGAAAATCTACTGTAGGAGGAGAGACCCTCAGAACAGCACGGTTCTTACAGTGCAGTAACAGAACAGCTGCTGAAAGGCTCAGCTTTAGCTGAATCCTGCCCCAAGGGAAAATTTAATATATTACTAAAGGCCACATCTTCTGTAATAGCAACCCCACCAAAATCAAATAATGATAGCGACATTCTGAAAGAGAACATTTGTATAGTTAAATACTGCCAGGAAGTAACTGCTTTTGGAAAAAAAAGACCCCGTAGCCTGTTTATGGTAAGGTGTTTTCTTTCAAAATACTCAGTTCATACTAGGTTGGATATATGCTCTGCATTCATTATTCACACATCTTTCAGCTGAGGGCCTGATGTCTTCCCTTAAGAAAAGCTTGCCTGGAGAAGGAAGCAGGTATTAGCAGACTTCCATTTAATGGCATTGAACTTGGCAGAATAGGTGTTGGAAACATCAAACTAACAACAGCACTCTCTTGTGATTATTTTAGTCCACTTATTCTCTTGTCAAATTAAGACATTCCTACTTGACTCAAACTGAACCACCCGATCAGAGTCACAAGGGTCCTGCTTCTCTGCTCTCCTGTTACACAGGGCTGTCACATACTGATCCTGGCCAGCGAAATTGGACCTGCTAATTCCCTGTTACACTCCAGGATCTGGCCAAGACTGTCAGCCTATTGTCATCGACTTCCTGACTTGACAATTTTTACCTCCAATTTCAAATGTGAATTTCTTGTAGTCATAAACAAGTATGTGGCATAATAAAAGCCTGATTTCTGATAAGACTTAAATACCTACATGAAGTCTCAAACAATTGTTATTAACAACGCACAAACACATCAGCGAGACAAGACTGGGAAATATTCCAGAACACCCTCACTGGGGTAGACAGAAAACATACACTAACAGGATGAACGAGGTTCAGACACTTACTATAGAGAGGACAAACTTGCCAGAATATTTTGAGTTTCCTTTTGAAGCCAGTTGTTAAGTCACTAAGGTATCCAGCCTCACCCCCTAAACCAGCTACTTCAAAACCAGTCAGCAAGAAGAATGTTTAAATAGGAACTGTGTTTGTGTTGTCTTCAGTTTTGTTATTAAAAAGAACTAAGGATGGAAAATATGGCTTATCTTTCACATGTCTTAACCTTAAACTACATCTAAAGTCAAAAATAACTGTCTGGAATTGTAAATATCCTACACTTAAGAAATAATCCAGAATTCTCATTTTGGGAAAAAACCCTAACAATAAAGCCCCCTACAAGAATGCTCACACTATTCTCATTTTTTCTCGTTAACAAATAATAGCTCTTGTATTACTGAAAAAAATTATTTGTTAATGATGCTGTTGAAGAACACACAAGGTGAAACACTACTAAGTGTTCCTTAAAAATATTTGTCCCTTCCTGCACTGAAAAACACTCAGTGTGCTTACTGAATTTAGGGCCAAATTATGACACTTTATGCAATCTAACTATTTAATAGCATCAATGGTGTTATTTGTGGAGACACAATGCATATGGAATTACTTCTTACATGAACTCTACAAAAGTCTCCTAAAGCTATGCTTCCAAGTTGAAATAGAGTGAAATTTCAACTTAAAATTAAAACCAGTTGGAAATTATAGACTGGGAAATGCTGGTAAAGTCCATCCAACCATATCACATTGCCAGATACTCACTAACATTATTAAAGTTCCAATGTTTTAAGATTTAAGTAGATTCTAATAATTTCTAGGATAAATAGCTTGCCTTTTTTTTAGTGTCTAGTGACACCTAAGCAAGCAACGAGTGATGGATGCTCCCATCAAAAATGTTTATACAGTAGTCTGGGCATGAGAAATTATCCCAGAAGATTGTAGAGGAGAGTGACAGCAACAACTATTGCTTCAAGTGTGTGGTTCCTCATTCAGCTCCTACAAGTGACGTTCTGAATCAGTGTCTCCAAGCATTCCATCTGAAAAATGCTGCCCTAATCATGAACCTCCAGACATGCTGGGCCTAAAATTCCTCTGCTTCCACATCAGAGACGCTGGAGCTAACAGTGGGGGACTGCGGGTGGTGACTGTCCCAAACGCGACCGCGGAAGGCGTTGGTGTGTCCCGCGCGCGGTGACAATCCTGCGCCTGACCCGGGCCTGCCCCTGCCCCACAGCGAGCCCCGCTCCGTGCCTGTGTCTGCAGCCTCTGCCTTGGAGCAGGGAGTGAATCTGGGCTCTGATCCAGCAGAATCGGAGCTTTCTGCTCACAAAGCACATCCCTACAGCCACTGCCCGCAGAGCTGATTGCTGAGCGCCACGAGCCCTCCCCAGCTCAGTCTGCCCTTGTCGCTTGGCTCAGACCATTTTGTTTCCATGCTCAGCTGGTGCAGCTGCCTGTGGGACACAGGGGGACACTCCCTTGCCCCACATCCCATCCGCCAGATCTGCAGGAGGCTTTAGCAGCTGAGTAGCTTCCAGAGCCACGACCAGCCTTGCAGGATCGGTCCTGCTTTCGGTGATGGATCAGCTCACTGGGGAGCACAGGTGCCCTCATTTTTGTTGTGGAATAAGACCATACCCAGGGACTGGGGAAACACAAATCGATAACAGACTCTCACAGATTCAGACACTGTAGGTAGCATGAGGTATTTGTAGCTCCTCCAAGTACCTCTACTCTCCTTACTCCACATATTTTGGTCAATAACCCAAAATAATCAGACATGGACAGCTGAGCATCTCCTGCACCTAAACACATAACATAAACACATGTTTACTGTGTGTGCAACTGGTAATTTTCCTTTTAAACTGTTTCAGCATTTGCACTTCAATATAACTGGTCAATATACTCCTGCTCCCATAACCAGGGAATAACTCTAGGATACCTCACATGCTTGTCAGCTTCAGCAGTCAGGGAAAGCAGAAAAATTCTCAGATCATTACATTCCTCTTGTTACTGATGGATGCATTACTGGTACATCTTGGGTAAAGAGAGAAAACCAAAAAAAATACATTTGTTTCTTTCAAGCTCCCTTTCCTTTCTGAGGAAGGCCCAGAAGAGCCAGCTGGCACTCACAAACTCTCACTACTTATTGCAAGACAAATGTTTACTTCCTTTATGAAGTGCTAAAGTAGCACATCACTGACAGTTTAATACCAGCACCAAAAGCAATTTCCTGGAGAAATCAAAAAAGTAACCTTGATTAAAACAATCGAGAACCAATTTTGAGACACTGAGTTATCAACTGAAACAAGAAAGACTAAAATGGAGTTCAAATTTATTTCTTTTCTATGGTAGCATCCTAGATTTCACTGAACAGGAAAATAAAGTTTCTGTTAATTAACTGCTTGAGAGTTTAACTAGCACACTGCTGCTAAATAACTCAGTGCTGATTCAGAGGTCAGAGTGGTTGGTTTTTCTAACATTGTGTTGTGAACAATCAATCTACTTCACGTTCTAATAGACATAGGACTTCCTTGTGTTCCTTAAGTCATGAATAATCATCACCTACTGCTGCAAAGCTTTCTATTGTTTATTGTAATTGTGAATAAAAAATTTTTTAATAAATATTGTTTGTTGTAATTGTGAGCCTCATTTTCAGAACGCTTTTATCCAGTTTTGAGCTCATAAGCTGCTACACCAAGCCTGCTACAGGAAATTTATGTTCCATGGGGATGGGAAAAAAAACCCCACAGAAACAAAACCCAAACAAAGTCCCTCCAGGCAAAAAAAGAAGACACTTTTTCAGTGTAAGACATGAACAAGAATAGAGTTCTACCAAGGTATACCCAGCTTACGTATGGTCTCTCAGAACTGGTGTACACACACTACAGCCCATTTTTCCCAGTTCTGTACCAGAAATAGAAGAAGTTTATATCCAAAGGTAGCTGTAAAACAGTACTGTTTGAAAATTTATTATCTTGGAATATGCATAAAATCAAAGTCAGTAAAGAAGAAAGCACCCTAAAATATTAAACCCTGAAAGTATTCACACTCACTATTTCTTCTGTGGTTTTTTGACAGTTTAACAGTTTCTGAGAAACTTTGATCCCTTGCCAATTGCTTCCTTTTCCCCTGATCCATGCCAGCTTGCTGCAACCATTTCCTTGGTCTTCCAACACCTCCCCTTTCCCTAACTTCCTTTACCTTTTTAGTTTGAGGCTTGCTTTGGGATAGGGAGACCCTATATACACATATTTAAGCTTCTGTTCTTGCTCTATAGCAGAAGTATTTAGCAACCTTTTCTGTAGTAACTCCATTCTTTGATACATTTCAGAATTTGAAATGTGCTAATAAATGAAAAAATTTATCTGAAAATATTATTCCTTGCATTTGTTATTACCAAGTTGCCACTGTAACTAAATTTCTTCTAGTATTTCTATAAATTGATAGAAGCAAAACAAAGTAACAGATTCAGGGCGCTTGGTTGTTTGGGTTTTTTAAATAAAAAACTGAAAGGATGCCCAGGCAGCTCAAGATAGTAAGGGCTACATTAAACTTTTTTTTCTTTAGTTGATCTTAACTCATTCATTTTTGGTTGACCCAGAAATAATATTCTTCTACTCAATACAGACTCCTGAGAATCAGGAATTCAGAGCTGACAGGATTATTTTTTTGTTTACACTTGTAGCCTATTTCAGATAATTAGAATGTTAGAGGCAAAATTCACCAGGGAGAGTTGAAGGCTTCAAAACAGTTTCATTTTTAAATGGTGATTTCTATGTAGACTAAATTCCAGATACTTCACAGAAATGTGACCACAGTTGTGTCACTACCAAAACCAGACAGCAACGCAGGGTTGGCAGCAAGATTGAGGGTCAGAGGCTGACACGCTGAGAGGGCTGAGAGCATGGCAAACACAACCCCTGAGGGGCCTACCAGGGAGAAAACATGTTGGTCTAAACTGAAAATCTCGCCCAAAGATAAGGAAACATCCATTTGTTCAAAAGGCATCTTAGCAGCATCACAAGCACAATGTGCTGAGAACTTGGGAGGAAGAGAAGAAAACTCACCTAAATCCTCAAACAGCAACAAAAAAGTTGGAGGAATAATTGGATACAGGGTAACTTGCTAAGTGACTAACATGCAAACAGGTGACCTTTGCTTACACTTGAGGGTGGGAGCTAATCAGCAACCAATAAATTGATTTCTAAGCACTTCTTCCTGTGGCCTCAGGACATGAACTAAACCAGGCTGAAAATAATTTTAAAGATCTAATTAACTCATTAGCTTGAAGTAAAAAAAAAAGTCTCTTTCTCATCACAAACAGCTGTACAAGCCACAGCAAAGCAAGTGTGGATGCTTTTCAGAACTCCAGAAATCCTGTCAGGGGGAAAAGCTGTCAGGGAACCAGCCTGCAAAACTCAGAACCAATTCACACCCAGACCCAGTGTCACACCTGGTGGTGACAATTCCCCTCTCAGGGATGGCAGCTAAGTTACAGAACACTGGGGAACACCTACTCCACATCCTTTAGTAAGAATATATGGAATAGAGCTTCAAAAACACAAAAACTCTGCAAACTACAAGAAATTAATGGTAAGTCCATCTAACCATATCACATTGCCAGATACTATTGCAATACTATTTCATTCAGAGAGTATTTTTAGAGATAAATTGTAAGAAGATAGGGGAGAATCTATGAAGTTTCAGTCTGGGCATCACAGACTACAAACTACCAAGGAATAAAACATCCTTGAGAAACTCACCTTGAATAGGAATTCCCATGGCTTCTTCACATAACTTAAGGGCTTTGACCTTGTGCAGTTAAGCCAACAGCCCCTGAAACTTACCTGTAAACCTCTTGCTCCACTAACACAGTATCTTTCTTTTGGAACTCCACGTAGTTCCAGTATTATTCAAGGTAGTAATTATTTTTATTTTCATTCAACCAATTTTGTAATCAAACATACTTCATAAGCATGCTGCTGGCAATATCTGGAATTAATGAAAAGAATGCTTGGGAACAATACTAAAATTCAAAATTAACCAGACAGTCTGGATGAATATTGTGGCTATTAAGAAATGCTGAGTCCAGATTCCTGCAAACCATTAATCTGGAATTCAGACAAAATAAGGGAACAATAGTTAGGGGCAACAGTGGATCACAAACCCCGAGATAATACTCTTGGGAGAACAGTGAGGGAACCAGAATATTGCTGGAACACAGTCACCCACCCAAACCTGAATACAGTCCAGTCAAGCTCATGAGAGAAATGAGAACCACTCCAAGCAGGGTAGGAGAACAAGTCCATCCACACTGCTTAGATAAGTGGGTGTGCACTGAGTGGGAGTGCAGCCTAGGGGGAGGCAAAGGGGGAACAAAGATAAACAAGTGCTTATTTCAGAAGAGATCAGAAGAGTTCCTCCTTTGCCTGGTGGATAATTAGCACTGGACCTGGAGTTACTTTCTGACACTAAAGTGACAGATTCTTGACTAATGTTAAGAAAAATTTTATAATTTATGTAGAGAAATACCATTTCCAGTAGTTGTTTATCACTAGGGAGCATCATTTAGGCACAGAGTAAACACCTCTGGAAGGGTTTAGGAATTAAAAAAAAAAAAATCAGAAAAAGGCAGAGTCTCATTTTATTATTAAAATTATTATTAGTTTTAAGAATATGACACAACATCCTAACTTGTAGCTATTAGACATGTACTATTACTACAACCTTCAGGGTTCTGTTTTGGAGTTTGTTCAGTTTTTCTTGCTTTGGGTGCTTAGTTGTTTTTTCATCAGTACAGCATAAGGGCAGATTCATTTAATTTAACTAAGATTTTTTTCCTAGATTATTTCAGTGTGAAAGTTAAAGACCACAAGCTTCAAGAATTCACAGTTGTACCACTATGAATTTCATAGAAATAAACTCTCAATCATTTTTATTCCAGCCCTTTGTTTATAATACTGTTCTGCCTCTCTTGATAACACATTTTTATTTATTATCAATGTGGTAATAAGCATTCAGTAATTCCTTCTTACTCTGTCTGTATTCAACAGCCAAATTACACAAAGAGAAAACGATAAAAATGGGCCAGTATTTAAAGTGGCCATATATTTTTATAAAATTTTTGTGTGTTTGCATTTAAAGGTCAGAAAGCCCTGCCTGAACTTTGAGATGCAGAAGGTGGAAGCAGACCTCCCAAGTGGCACTGTACACTTACAGCCCACTGAAAAAGTGGAACAGAAGCTGAATAAAATGAAGCCCAAAACCTCAGCTATCCCATGTAGATTTTACCTATGTGTTATACAAACCAATACTGTGTTTTCCTGGCCCAGTTTCAAAGTTATTTTTCATCTTTGCAGGATAACAAAACCTTAGACAAGTAGCTGGTTCCTCTTGGGGTATTGCTAACCACTGAATTTATGGTAGATTAAAAAAAACCATATATTATCCTTTAAGCAGAGCCTGGTGTTGCCATCAGAAATGGTTGGGTCTGGGTGTTCTTTAGGACTGTTTTACCTTGCCATGCTCATCTCAAAGTTCCATAGTGACCTCGACATCTATTATGATTTCAGTGCAATCTGAGACAGAAGTTTGACAGGGAATTGTGGCTCTCCATTTTTTTGAAGTTTTAATGCTCAGAACTTGAGGGAATACTGCCACAAAGCTTTGTCACTGCCCAGAGCCAAGATCTCCTCCAAAACAAGAGAATGAGTAAAACCTTTGGGTAATGAATACAAAGACACTGATGTATTTTTTAATAACCAAACACTTCATTTAGCACTGTGTTGGCCTGACAACGAAATGGCCAACTCCTTACTCACACAGTCCACCAAATCCCAAGATAAAGACTCTTGTTAATCTCCTAAACTCCTTCTGTACTACAGTTTGTAATCCATTAATCACACTAATAACTAACTTGCCAAATGGCAATAATTGTCCTGATTTTGAGTATTTATATCTCAGCTGGAATGACACTCTGCCCATCATGCATGTGAGGAGACTTACACAAACCACAGCTACTCTGACACAGCAGAATGAAACCATGAACACCAGCCTTCAAAAGAACTGAATAATGTTTTATAATCATGGGGGGAGAAAAGCTAGAAAGTGATACATATCAGACAAGACTTCAAAAAACCCCATCTGTAAAATCACTTCAGCGCCTCCATTGTTTAGAAAACTTACATATTTAATATGAAGAATGTATAATACTGCTAGAATCATCAAATTCCATTAGCACAGCTGTTTAAATTAAGCCTGAAATTAATAATAATAATAGTGAGGTATTGCAAAATAGTTGCTATTTCTCACATACCAGGTAGTACAAAGGAACCAAGAAGTTTTCTTCTCTGTCCCTGTAACTTGGCACACACCAGTCAGAGCTGAGGATGGTTTCAAACACCTTAACCTCCAGTCCAGGTGAATATTCTGAGTTTCCAATTTGCATGGCAGCCTTGGTATGTGTGAAATACAGCAGTGAGAGGCATTCAACCTCTGCACAAGATGCTTAAAACTGCATCTGAGCCCACCTTCAAGACAGGCAGCACCTCCCGTGCAGCTCGGAGAGGGATCCGTGTTCGGCAGGGTCCAGCCTTACAGAGTGGTTGGGAAGTTAAGTTTTACTCCTTTGTTTTTCTTTTCACAAATATAAACTTATTTTGCACCTTCCAGGCAATGGGAACTTCTCAGTCATAACGTTTTTCTTCATTTCCTTCAGTGCTTTTCATGTGCACAGGCCTAGGTTAAATTAAATTTGATCAAGTGCTGCCTTAACTGTTTCACACTGTTTGACCTCAGTTGAGCCATGGAAATTGGCCAGAGTTCAAGGTCTTCCAATCATCACAAGTAAGTCTCATAAAAACATTTTTGCTTTCTATTTATCTTAAACTGATTATAAGATTGAACGGTGCAAGCACACATGCACCATTCTGAACCATCACACTGAAACATCTGACTTAAGGACAATTTAAAAGATAGCAGTGAAAATTAGATAATAATGCTTTTTCTGTTGCACAATATAAGATTAAATGGTTTGTCACTTTCTACTTCAATAAAGTGAATGACTTAAAATAATGCTACTAACATCAATATTCAGTGGAGTACTAAATTGGCTTTTCAAAATATTGCTCACATATTTACAAAAACCATAAAAGCTCGTAAGTCTCCCTGTCCTCTGTTTGCTGTTATAGTGCATCTGTTAATTCACTGAGACTTCCATTCCACAGCAAGACAGAGTTGATGTCATTCACACACAGCTACTTTTCTAAAATAAATTTGGTTCCTGCACAGCCAGGGCGTCAGCTCTCACAAAAGGCAATTACACCACACAAGAGCTGTCAGACACTTGTTTTTTTGAAAGCAACCAAGGATTTAACTTTGTATAAGGGAAATTTTAATTAACTTTATGAATATAAAAAAATCAACTCCCTCTGGACACCTTTAGACCTTTGCTGATCTGTTTACTGATGAGCAGATTTAAAGCTCGGAGTTGTTACCTGCAGCAGCCACAGCTCCACCCAGGGATCACCAACATTGCTGGTTCCATTTGTCCCTGATAAATCACAATTTCTGATCCCCCCAAAACATATATCTTAGCCTGTTTTTTCACCTCCAGGTTATCTCAAAGTAATTTCCTAACCTACCTACCATTCTCTGTTGCTTTTGAGTCACAGTCTACACGGCCCTGTGTTTACTGGCAATATTATGTTGAAGGGTAAAGGAAAGATGAACTCTCATCTCAGCATCCAAACCCACTGAGCCTTCAGCTTAGTACTGACGACAATCTAAATCTCTTAAAAACATTTGTTCAGTTTGGTTTTATGCTCCAAGATGGTTCAAACTATGATTTAAAGGTATAAAAATTGGTGAAGTGAAAGTATCTTTGTAAAACACTAAATCTGCAAAGTCACAGTTGTGAGGAACACAAGGAGGTACATAGGGAGTTCAGTGAAATCTAGGATCTTCCCAACGTCCACAAATCCAAGTGTTTTGGTGTTTCACCTGCACCCAGTGTTCTGGGCAGGTGAGAAAGAACGTACCTGGTTGCCTGTAATGTGACTGTGGTTGAAATACACTTTCCCAGAAACAACCAAAGAGAAAGTTCAGCTCTCAGTGCCACTGCCCAGTTCCTGGTAGCTGCTCAGTTCACTGCTGGCAGTCGTGTTTGCTTTAGAATCTGCTCAAGTTCATTTTTCAGCTTCTGCCGGGAAGGCTACCTACCCCTCTCATACTGTATTTTTCTTTCTGACATTTTTGTTATTTTATTAACTGCTATGCATTAAAGTGACAGACTGCAAGAAAACAAATGGACACCAAGATGAAGCACAGCCAAAATCCTGGAACGCTGGCTAGATTGTTGAAGGTGATGAAGGAAGAGAGAATTGCAAATGACTCTTCTGCAGAGGAGCACAGCCAGAGCCCAGTGCTGGAATCCAAGGACACTGCCCAGAGCCATCAGCAGCACACTCCTTGGAGGATCATTTGATCAGATACTTCCATGGAATGGGAGTTGCCAGCACTGCAATCATCACTAGAGTGCATGTGGCAGACAGTTCCTAAATGCTTTTGTCAAATTGACCTGTGTACATTTTGGTCTGAGTGACAAAATTTCAGAAAAAAGTTTTCATAGACTATATATTAAAATTATCTTTAATATTTTACCCAATTGCTTGAACTCTGAAGCTGTTGGGATTCAGTTTCTCATTCCTTTCAATATGAAAACTCAGCTTAATAACAGTTCATAAGTTTTCCTGTTAGTTACAGCAGAGAACGTCTTGTGATAGCATTTTTAAGTTCCAGATCACACCAACTAAACCTTAAAAGCTTCTGGACCAACACCACTTTTCACAGAAATAAAATATATGGGATTTTTTTTAGGCATGAAGACATTGCAAAAGCTAAACAAAGTTCCACTGTTAAATGCTGTGTAGAAGCCTAAAAGCAGAGGGGGCAGATGGAGCTGGTGCCCAGGCTGGGGGGGGAATCAGGGCAGGCACATCTGTCAGCACACCTGCCCAGGGAAGTTATGGAAGAGCTCAGCTGTCTCTCCTGTCCCTCCCATAAGGACATTTCAGTTATGTGAATACAATGGAAGCAGTCAAAGCTCCATTGTTGAAGAAATGTTGCAGAAATGACCTGCACTGTCAGCCTGCACAGTGGTTCATGAGCAAACAATTTAAAAAGGTGCATCTTTGCATGGCAAGGCAAAGCTTTCCACCTCAACCAGTGGCACACTTGGGGACAGGAGGACATTTAGGAGCCTGCTGAGTGCATGCGATAAGTCATGGAAATGTTTTGATTTTCCTAAGCAAATGAGCCAAGTTTCTCAACATGAGCTGCAATATTCAGCTACTATAAACAGCAGGAAAGACTGATAACAAAGTGCCCAGAATTCACAGCACTGGAGCCAAATGGCTCCATGTCTATTTTTTGAGTTAATGGGCATTTATTTCATCACGGGTGTTCCAAGAACCACTGAAGGAATTTCTGACTTCTGAAATGTTGATGTGAAGCCTTATTCTCAGTGTTAAATTATTATAAGTGAATTATCTATATGGCTCTGAATTAACTGCAAAAAGCACAGTGATCCAGCAATGTCACGAAATATGATGTCCCCAAGACTTTCTATGAATTATTTATTGACTCCTTAGCAAGGGGGGGAGAAGCGGAGCACACTAAAATCAGTAAGTCCCATGGAGTTACTAGCAGCTAGGTTTTCTCCCTGTCCATTTGACCTGACCTGTCCAAACTTCCTCAGCCTACGCTCAAATTCCAGCAGTTAAAAGCTCCATCTTGATTGTTTTTAAAGTTTTACTGTGACATTAAAATCCTCCTCTGCTGCGACATTCCTGCTCAACAAGCTCTGAATGACTACCCTACGGAGGATTTTAGCAGTTTATTCCCATACTTGCAGTTCTCAGAAACCAGAAAGACCTTGGATAAGTAACTCAGGGGGGGTTAGGGGGACTAAAGGAAGACCCTGAGTCACAATCCATCCTCAAACACACACCTTAAGCGTTCATGTACATTTTGATTCCCTTTGACTTTTCAGCTGAGAGGGTGTGTCCTCCTTCCCCAAAGACTGTGAGCTCAGAAAAAAACCCACTCAAAATACATTTGACAATGCAACATATTGTCATTCCAATTCCCTGAAAGCTCTGAAAACACAACCTCTGAAATCTATGTATCACAGACAAAGAGAATAACCATTACTATTGTTCTATTTATCTAAAAATAACTCAATTTCTTGTGGAAAGCGATTAGCATTGATAACTGAAAAATAAACAAACTCTTCCTAGGGAACACACCATTTTTGCATTACTGAAATTTTTTTTGCACCACTGTTTTTCATCAGCTCATGTTCTTATCTGCAGCATCTATCCCAGGGTAACTGATGTTTGCAGGAAAAAAAAGTCTCTATCAGTACTTGCACAGAGGTTCAATACATACAAAATTTATCTCGGTAATAGCACAGAAAAGAAAAGAAGAACCTTTTGCTCAGTCAATATCTTGTACAATAATTTGATAACAGGGGCCAAGCCTGAGCTTACTGTGCATCTAAACAAGATAGGCAATAAAAATGAAGGACACCGGAGCCAGAGACCGTTTCCTGACACTTCAGCAAATTAATTCTCAACATCAGTATTCTGGCAGCGTTGTAGTTGATGGATCCACACAAGGGATGGCATTTTGCTATCTGCAAGACTAACTGAAGTGATAGCTGTTGTGTATTTCACAGGCACTAGGACCTCAGAAGAAACAACTGCAAATAGTACTTGAAAAATCCACGTCATTTGTGCAGTTCCCTGGCTCTGCATCGGAGCTGGCAAACTCCCCATCCGACACTAAAGGCTAAAGAAGGGCTAATGGGAGGGCAGTGTACAGACACACGATGGGATTCTTGGGGCTGTCCTCTGCAGGACTTGGACTCTGATGTTCCCAGTGTGTCCCTTCCAACTCAGGAGATTCTGTGATTACACCATTCCTTTAAGAGATGGAATATTTTCCTACTACAGCGTGTACTTTCCTCAGCTGCAGGACAGCAGACACAAAAATGTGTTAAATTCACCGTGTCTCTTGCATTTTTATATTGGTGCAAAGGGACAGAAGTAGCAGCAAAGGGCATTAGAAGAGATGACACTTTATTAATCCTGTGAGAGTAAGCAATTTTCACCACTCCTTTCCCACACATCATGTAATGCTTACTCCATTTCCACCATTAAAAGGACTTTTTACCTTTTTTTTTTTCAGGGTTAGGTGGGACAGACTTCTCAAAGTACATTTTAACACTTTGAGGTAAGTACAGACTTGCTATGTATTTGATCTATCTTAAATGCTTAATAGAGGTTAAAAAGGTGGGGATTTAAGAAAAAAGAATCTCATGCTAAGATCAGTCAACAACCAATTTTCATGTAAAAAGCACCTACCAGAGCCTGTGTGGTGGTTTCAGTTATCCAGCTACTCTGTGATATCATCTGTCTAGGTTTTATTATGCTTACTACTTTTGAAAAAAAACATGTCTTCTAAACAATTATTCTTATTTTAAAGATGCCTAGCAAACCTAAAGATAGAAACCTCATAGCTCTCTTTCCACACTTAAGCACTGCCTTTATAGATGAATACAGCTCAGCACCAAGAACTTGCAATAGAGCAGCTTTAAAATAAAACTAAATTAAGGAAAAGCTCTAAGTTCTAATTAATTTGGTGACAGCAGCAAATCAAACTAAGTCTTCCATATCAAAACTTTATACCCCCTCTATCACTATTAGTTTCATCATAAACTGGTAATTTCCAGGAAGTATGTAAGTCACCAGCCAGCACATGAAGGATTCAGGTATGGGAACATCCATGCAACCACAGCTGGTAAATGTGCCTGGTCAGTTGTTGACCATTTTTGGGTCAACTGCCATAAAAGCCTCACTAGCAATGAGTCATACACAGACTAAAGCAAAAGAAAACAGGTGTATTATCAGTTTCTCCCATTAGCATCAGTGGGTAAGTCTTTGGACTGCTATCTGTTAATAGAGTCTCACCATTACTGTAAGTGATCACCTTCCCTGAAAGCACAACCCAGCTTGTTTCATCTTGCAGTGGAGCTGACTAATCTTGCTCCTTCTCAAAGAGAGTCAGTTACAGGAGTGGTAAATCAAATACACTTCTGTTTGCTTTTCATTAGTTTTCAGATATTTGCATTAATTAAGCTACTGACTATCAGAATGAACAAGACTCCCAAGGCTAAGATTTTACATGAGTCATCTCACTTTCAACTCAGTGAGCCAAAACCTGCAGTGCCTACATATTGTTCCAGCTAGGAAGATAATGGAATCTGGCATCTGATGCCACCCTTCCCTTTATAGTTACATCACACTATTGTATTTCCCTCAACACAGCAGAAATCAAAAAGGGCAATCTTTGTTTATAGTTCCAAACCACTTCTAATAAAATCTTGAACCAGAAAGCTCTTTTACTTTTATTTTTGGCAGTGAGAAGTGTTGGGAGGGTGGGGATGGAATGTCACACCGAAAAGCTTTGCTCAAGGTACATTTACAGGTTGGCTGATCCATACTTGGGGCCCTTTCCTGCAGCAGTTCTTCCTGTTGATCTCACAACTCCTCTGTGGATACAATACCTCCCAGAAGGCAAGGCTCCCTCCCTCACACTCCCTGAGGGCTCTACTCTTGGAATTAGTCTCCTAATTGAGCATTTGAATTCAGTTTACTTTGGGGAGAGAGGCACCCTAACAGCACGGTATATATGAACATGGATGAAGGCAGGATCACAGTTTCCCTCTCGTGCAGGGAAAAGTATCTCAGTTAAGTGGGTTTTTTTGGTACATACACAGGACTTTTTACAAAGATGAAGTTCCTGGGGCTGTAATTCCTAGCATGTTGCACAGACACTATGGAAAGCAAGACAATTTCACAAGTGTTTCCCAGGTAGGTTGAAGCTTTGTAAGAGAAGTAACCCAAGGAGCCATGCATCTAAATTAACCAAACAACCTGTTTTTCCTAAACCCGTAATTCCCCAAGAAGCAATACAGGCAAGAATATCTTAGACAGTCCCCTCAAGAGCATGAATGAGTGGTGGCTTAAATGCTACCTTCATAACAGATGTGTAGGATAAAAGCAAAACTCTCCTCCACTCCCCCAACACTGCCGGCCCCAGGGCAAATGATGAATTCTGCAAATCCCTCAAACCAACAAGGTGAAAAAACCCTACTAGACACCTGCAGTCAGTAAAAAATGAACTGCAAGGGTCTCGTGGATGATGGTTATGCAGCAATCACATGCTGCTTACCAGCCTCCAAAGAGGCTGACACGCTGCAGCCACACTTGTTGGAATAGAAGCTAAAGAACTGTTCAAAGCATTTGAGAACTTTAAATGAACCCTTTGCATAACGTTTCTTTAATTTCAGCAAGCTAAATCCACATCAGTCATCTTACACTATTGCACAAAGAATGTGCAGAGAGGAGCCAGGCTTCTGAGATTTTTTGGTCTTCACATTTGCAATTAGAACTCTCTAAGATTCAATTCTTTTACAATCACTTGGCGTTTAAAATTGGAAAAGTTGTTGTTACTTGAATTACACACCCTATAGAACACAACAGGGTAAGTTCCAGGATATTCATTTGGCAAACTAAGGTTACCACATTTCCCTGGCATCAAGTGACAGTATTCCATCTTCCTGTGGAGAAAAGAGATCATCATGGCGAAATGGCTTCTTTCCTTCGGTTTGCTTTGCAATATTCTTGTGATTGTGATAACCCATATATCCTCAGCAATTAAACTAGGGGTTATTTCTGTGGTTGTCACACGGTTTATATTAATGGGTAGTGCATTAGTAAGCACTTCAAGGACTAGAACTGGGATCTCAATTCATTTACAACTCAAAGCACAGACTTAGAATAGGGGTTCACCTGCCCTGACACCTCGACACTCAGTGCCTTATAACCTGAGGTGAGTGATGATAAAGTGGCTCCGCTTTCTGCTATGGCCTGTGCCAGAACAGGGCTCCAGAGCTCTGAAGAGAATTCTCCCCGTACTTGAAAGTCGTGAAGCACAAAGCAGACGAGCCGCAATTAGAAGTGGTTCAGCCTGTGGTTCAGCCTGGCTTGCTGGCCATGGGGAGATAACCTGCTCACCTCCTGCTCCACAGGAGAATTTCTGCAGGCACCGCCGTGGTCCTGGAGAGCCTCATGTGACCCCCCCAGACCTTTTCCACCCTAGAAGTTCTTTCATTTCATGTGACCCAACACTCCTACAAGATACACGTGAATCTCTGGAAGCCACAAACTCAACAGGCCACAAAGCCTGATCTGCAAGCAAATTAATGTGGTATAAAGTAACAAACCAAAACCTATGTCCTCCAAGTATTCCACAAAGCAAAATGCTGTCTCATGGCTGGACAAGACAGGAAAATTATGACCACAGCCCAAATGAGAACCTTGAATTACCACTACAATGTGAGCAACTCATGCATTAAAGCCTTTCAAGAATGCAAACTGGGAAGAGAAACAATCACCTCATCACTTCAATTTCATATCTTCTGTTTTATTTTAAGGCTTACTAGTAAGGCCTTTCATGTATCTGGGGAACTTCATTTTGTTTAACTTTCCAGTTTTAATGTTTGTTTAATAGATACTATTTGTAAACTTACAGTGTTTCCATACCCAAACTCTGTTTGTGTTTGTTTCTCCAGCATTTTTCCTCCCTCCTGTGTTTATTTCTCTACTGACACATCAAGGGAGGGCTTACTTTTGGCACACACTCTTGCCAAAACAAATTGTTTTATATATTATTTCCTTTCATCAGAACTTCAACATATTAACAACTTAGGATATTGCATATAAGTCTGTATCAGAATTTTTAAAAAATGATGGGAGGAAGAGCAGGACACATGTTGAGGCAAGAAAGATTAAAGGAAAACATTTCTCTCAATTAAAGCCCTCTTAGCAGAGCAGCTGAAACTACGCCCTAAGTTTTGTTTTGTCTTTAGACAAGTTCAGCCCTTGATTAAATCATGTTTATAAGTAATTTGGGATCAATCTTCCTTTCCTGGAAACAATCAACAAGAAGTTAAATTGAGAACACTTTCTCTTTTTGGTGGGGGAGTGAGACAGTAAGGTGGCAGCTGGGTAAAAATAAAAGTTAATAGAATAATAGAACTAAAGTAATTAGCTATTAACTGTCTCAAGTTTGCCTGTGAAATGGGAAGTAAAACTTATGGCAGTTGAAGGTATATTAGACAACATTGTTCCAAGTCAAAACCCTCCACAGAGCCAGTTAAACATGTACATTAGCTTCTATTATTTTCTAGATACAGGTTTCCAGATGTTGACTAGAATAAACAAAATAAGCACAGCAATTCACACTCATAATTGAGACCTAATACAGTACATTGAGTAATCCCTACTGTCCTGTTTAGTCAGTACTTGGCAAAAACAATTTTATAAAGAGTAACAGTCAAACATTTTCTTGTGGATCCTGATCTGAGATACTCCGTGATTAGTTCAAAATTCTGTTCGCAGTCAACAAGTTCTGTAAAGGTGACAAACTCTGTGTCATCCAGATTAATTTGAAAGATGTATTTCTTCATTAGCAATGCCATGTCAAATAAGCCATGACAGCACTTATTTATCATGGGACTCAGAAGATTACCAGACATTCAGGCAAGCAGAAACTGGCCTCAAAGTTACTTGCCTTCATCTCCAGTAACTCCGAAAGCAGTCACTGGGCACTGTGAGCCAGTGCCAATCACACAGCCCTGGAACAGTGGGGAGCTTGTGTCACAAGTGCACTGAGCAGCACAAGTACCTCGTACATCACTGTTAAAAACATGAATTGTTTTATCACCAGAGCTGCCCTTGGAGGACAAGAGACTTTGGAGCAGTCACAGCACATCACTCATATCATGGCCTTAGCCAGTCCACAGATGGACAAGACACGCAGCACATCTTCATTGCCACAGAGGCAAACTCCATGGGTGGACAAAGGAAGGGGACCAGGGGACCAGGAAACCAAGGGCATTTAGGCTGCTTAAATACAACAGAAGGGCTTGTTTTCCTTTTGGTAAGCAATAAGTTCATTGATTATCACTTTCAGATGAGTTAGTGGTGATGGGAGCTCTATTTTCCCCTTCACATTTTCATTAGAACCCGTTAGGCAAAACTTGACCAGTGTCAAAGGTGTTTCAGGGTCTTGGTACCGGACTCTAATGAAAAAAAAAACAAACCAACAAACCAAACAAGTGTCACATCAGTGAGACCTTGAAAGCAAAGAAATACTCGTGCACAGTGAGAGGAGTCAGTGGTAAAAGTGCCTCATGTTCACAAGGCTGGTAGGTTGGATATGATCAAGATTTTAAAATTAGTGCACAGATATTGAACAGGTGAGAAGAGGTTGCAGTCCCTTCACAGGGTTCAATAGCTGCAAAAGAACTGCAGGTTATCTACTGCTTAACTTGGAGCAGGGGAGCTGGGAAAAAGTCTTTGAGGGGCTGTGTTGTTGTTGTTTAAATTTTGCTAAACAATCCATCTGTAAAGTTGATGGTAGAAAAACCATCCAGACTTAGAGCAACTAGAGCACACAATTATTTTCTCCCCCAGTTGGCCATTTTTAAATATTTGCTCCATGTACAAATCCACTCCTGAAACACTGAATACAAACCAGAAAGCTTGCTGTGAATAAACATGGTTAAAACCCACTAATTTTCTTTTTTTGTTTTTTAGAGGTTTTTTTAAGTTACTGCATTGTGGTCCATGCAAGTGTTTTTGACACCATGTGTTATATGTGTCCAGTTTGGAGCAGAAATTAAAGAACTGATGATAAACTTTTAGTACAGCTCTAAAGTAAAGTACTTGTTGTGATGTTAATACAATTCATGCTATCCTCTTATATGATCTTTTCATTTTCACCCTAATTTTTCTCCACCCTACTATGTCTAGTCTAGCTCTCCAGGCTCTATACTCCTCCTTAAAACCTTTTTTATGTCACTGCCCTGCCCAGGGCATTCATTTTGTGCGTGGTCAAGGCTTCAGTCTCATGAAACATAGCCAGTACCTACCAACTCTGATGAAAGGATCATTCCACAGACACACAAAGGAAAATGGCTTTGGACCCCCCACTAACATTAAAGAAAACTGAAGGAAGGAAAATTCAGGAGTTGGCAGACCTAATTACATTTACATAAGATGGATAAGATCTTAAAAATTCATAGGCATTGGAACACTTCTGTATTATGTGTTTGAGACCTCAGTCACACTTGCTATGATTAAAGAGTTCTGTGAAGAAAACAAAACAACAGACACAGAACCCACTCAGCCCCCTAAAGGATCAGGAGACATCTGCCAGTCAGGGCATCTGGCATGGAAAAAACATTTTCATCTTGCCCAGATTTTGATTAAGCAAGATAAAGCTTCAAAAGCACAAGTAATGCTATCTATTGGGCCTTGTCTTAAAACAAAGCTTTAGATGCAATCCTGTTGTCTCCAGATTGGCTTTTGCCTGCTACACAACTGTTCCAGTCCCATGGGAATTGATAACACTAAAAAATGATCAGAAAGCAAGGACACGCTGAAAAACAGAAAAGCAGAACTTGAAAAGAGATGTTTAACATTTCTGGCAGCAGTTACAGGTGCTCTGGCTTTTTGATTCGGGGAACTGGCAAATAAAGCTGGTTAAATACGAGAGCAGCACAATACCTGAGTTACTAGTTATTATGTCATTTTCCTTGAATTTCACCCCTCAGTGAAAGGAGCCAGTTGCGAAATTTAGCACAGAAGCACAACATGTCAGTCAAGCATAGTGGTATTTGGTGGTGCACCACCACAAATTACTTAAACATGAATGCATATCAAGAACTCCTTTAAAACACAGCTACTTCTTTGCTATCATCCCCCACAACTATCCCAGAGGAACAGGGGTAAGTAACACAGGTGCTAGCCATGCTTTTCCCCATTAGTCTGCTCTAAGCCCTTCTCCATGACCACACATGCTTGTAGATGAGCCAGCTACAGATACAGCTGAACATTTTGACTTAGTTCAAACTGCTTGATCAGGTATTACACCTTAATTTTGCTATGCCAGCTTTTCAGTAACTTAGCATACTACTGAGCATTGCTTTCAGAACCTGGAAGAGGTAACTTTTGCTGGAGGATAGTACCATGACTTCACTGCTGGAAGAAAAGCTTTCATTGTTCAAGTTACTGGCAGAATTTCATAGAGGTGAAGGCAGAAGATAAGCTCTCAGCAGAATTTTCATTCAGGCACACATCCATATCTTTATCTGTCTTTGTCTCCGAAACTGCACTTTGTCTGTGATTCACTTTTCAGCTCTTAGAGTTTAGATTGCTTGAAAAGATTTCACGCCTTAAAGGACTCAAATATTTGAAAAGCTCCTGTGTGAAAAGATTTCAACCCTTTAAGATCAATACCAGATCTGTATCAGACTCAAAATTATACTAGAAGTAACATGAACTGCCAAGAACAGACAGCTAGTCCTCTCGGGTAAAAATCTGGATATCCTTAGAAAAAGTGCTTAATGATTCCAGAAGGCAGATTCAGATGAGCTGGTGCATCTAAGTGGCACAGGAACAACTGTGCAGAACAATTCCTCATGGCACCATTGTGGCCTGTTTGGCTGCCTTGTGCAGCAGTACCAGGCCAGCCTGGGCAATGATCTTTTGATTTGGGTAAATTTGCTCTAGTCCAGGAAATTAGGCTGGTCCTGAGGCAGACACCACTACAGAAAGCTGAGTCCATGGAATAATATTGGGAGATTTAGGATGAAATTCATGTTGGCAGCTACAAAGGATCAAGGATTTGCTTTGAACTCAGAAATTTTAGTCCATCAATAAAGAAGAAAATCAGCACTTGAAAGTTTTATTTCAGTAACAAAAAGTGGCTGTGACATACTAGCAGAAGTCTGCCACAGATACTCTGGCAAACCTTCACCCTGACTTTGAGGAGATATCAATTAACCAAATTTAAATATTTATTGAAATGCACAACCTTAGTAGAAGAATCAGGCTATAAAAAGAGGTTTGCTCTTCTATCAGTACCAGCCAAACTTCCAGAAGTAAGGCAGGACTTAGAATTTACTAACATTCTAATAGTATTATCCCCAAACCAAACTTCAGGCTAAATTTGACAGCAACAAGGTCTAGATTTCAAGTGTTTCAGGCTAACAAACACCAGCGAAATACCCATCTTGAAGTGTGGGAAAGCTGACAGAAGATACAGGATTCCCAGTGAATTTTCTTCAAGGCAATTGATAAGTTTATTGATTTAAGAAAACAGCATATCCTCAGAAAGCAAAATATCAGGACAAAACCAAACATGCTAAAAAGAAAGAAATCCTTTTCCTCTGTTTATAATTCTTAGATTCCTTTTCATTCTGCACAGACAGCTGCTTGAGTCCCAGCCCCTGCCTCACGCACAGGGGAGCACATATGAATCACCTACGCTGAGAGCCTGCCCTTTGCTGTTTCATTCTTACCCTTTCTTCCCCCTGGATATTCATACCCCTTCCTTCCCAGGGATCTACCTAGAAGAGGCTGCTTTTCTCCTTTGGGTTTCAGCCATCAAGTTCTTTTGACAAGCACTTACCAGCTCCTGAAAAAAAAAAAAAATCAGACTGTTCTGTACATGTTTAGCCTACTTCTCTTGCCTAGACCACATCCTTGGGGACTGCAAGAAGGTCACTCAAGCTGGATGGCAGTGTGCACCAGCTTTGTTGAGCGCTGATATTTAAGCCCAACTGGAGTGGCACTCACAGTGCAATGCCTACTGATTCAATTCTGGCTTTTCTCAGGGCCCTTCTTTGCATCCAACTAGAAGAAACATGGAGCAACTTCAGTATGTCCAGACAAATTCAACACAAATTCAAGACTTCCTCTTACTTTGCTTGTTTAACTCATTAGAGCAGAGAACATTCCAAATCATCAGTATCCAAATCAAACAGCCAGTTTTGCAGCTTCAAGCAGCATCACCCCAGAGAGCCCAGCACATGCCCTGAAAAACCAGACAGTGACCCAAGGCTCAAAACCCTCATAACAGGTTTCAAGCTTGATAACTCCTATAAACACATGCTGCAGCAATGAAGTCACCACTGCAGCTGTCCAAAACAGAATTATAAATGTATCCTTCAGAAGGGACAGATGACAGCATAAAGCTAAAGTAACTCTTAATTCCAAACAGTAAAAACTCACAAATGTACAACAAAAAATTTACTTATTTTATCCAAATTCTAAATCTTTGGTTTCCAGCTCAAGTCCAGGTGCTTTGTTCAGGTAAATTCAGTTTCATTGACTTTCATTGCCTGACCTTGATCATTCAGAACCCTGTTTTGCTGCCAATGACTGTACTCAGGAGTGGGTTCTGTAGAGAGCCCACTGCTGCTGCATCCAGGGTGTAGCAAAGTTAATGAGCAGGGGCACCTCGTGCTCCAGGATCTCACTGCAGCCAATCAGCCAAGTTTGCTGTACAGACAAGCACATGACAGCAGTGCTTTTCTATAGCAAAAAATCAGTGCACAGGCAGTGAGAACCCTTTAATCACCAACACAAACTCCACAGTTCACAGCCCACTGGAGAGCCATTAAAGGAAAATTTTTTTTCCGTTATATTTCCTTCTGAGACTATTCTCAGACAGAGGTTAGAAAGTTGTAACAAAGCCTAGAAGAGATTATTGGTCAATACCACAAATGGCAGGCTGCTTGATGTGTTTCTATGAAGGCTAACTTTATTAGAACTCTTCCTCTCCAGCTTTATCACAGATATTGCTTCAGTAAACAACTCCAATTTGCAATGCTGCCTTTTTCATTGCAAAATACATCTATATAAGTAACTGGAAATGTGTCTTCCCTATCCATTACAGAAATTGCAAACACTGCATAAGGTTTTATGTGCACGTGATTAAAGGTGCAATATTTAATAACTACTTGATGCTATATCCATGAGGCAATCATTACAAGTGATTGATTAGATTGGAGGAATATAAATTTGTGCAAGCATTTGAATTTACCTTCTAACAGTTCTGCTAGCCAACCTGGTGAGGAAATATAATCAAAACAAGTCAAATCCTTAACACAAAAAGCTGTAATTTTTAAGTAACAGCTCTAGCAGAACAGTCTAAAAGCTGCATTCATTTTCCGAGATTTTTAAACTGGGAAGAGGAGTTACCACAACCCCCTCAGGGTAATCATGGCACACTGTAAGGGCATCAACATCAGCTCAGCCAAACACATTTAAGCCCTGCTACAATTTAGAAAGGACAGATAGAAAATGTTAAATGCTGTCAGGACTCCAAAGGTTCCATCCCTGTACACTAACAGACACTCAGTTAAGCAACTTTTACCGTTATTAACCTTGACATTTAGAAAATTTACACGGTCAGTTCAGGATTTTGGGAGTGTCTGCTCTTCACATGCCACTTAAGTAGCACCAGCCCATCCTTTCTACTCTTGTAAATCTTCATTACAGGAACCTCCTGCTTCCCTGAGGAAAGTGTAATGTTTTTCATAAAGGTGGCATTCTGCAACAGAAGCTTTTCCAAACACAGGAGAACTTTTATCCCTAATTTGACAGGTAAACTTATCTATCTTTATCAAGAATCTTAGAGCCTACATATTGATAGTCAAAATGGATTTAATACACGCTAAAAAAACTTAACAGCAGGCCTTATAGGGCAAAGTAAATGGAAATTGATCAGTAAATAACTTTACATGAAGTATGAATAAAGTAACTGATTCAAGATTAAACTTTATTTATTTGCTCCCATCGTACAAAAATCAAGATCTCAGTCTGAGGATATATTCCAAGTCTTGTGGCAAAGTCATGCTCCATTGCTAAGATTAATTATGTATATCCAAAGAACAAACAGTGAGTTATACAGCATTCAGGAAGATTAATTAGTTACAAGAAGAACTTTTTACCTCCACAGTACTTAACAACAGAAATAGTTTGAGCTATTTACTGCCTGAATATGGCAGACAGCTTATTTCCTAAATGAAAGAGTATTTTCAGCTGTTAGTGAAGCAAGTACAAGAAAAAATTAAAGTTAAGTTACATTTCTGCTTCAAGAAGAGTCAGGCAAAGGGTCTTCAGCACAAATGTGTTGGAGCAGCATCATTTCTCAGTGTAAGTACCAGAGCACTTTTCACTGGAGAAAAGTTATAATCCATATTCTCCAAGGAAGATCCGTGAATCAGTGCAATCCTTATCTACCACTATTTGACAATAGCTGTGAGGCAGGTTACTAAAGGCAACCTTTTCCAGATGAAACAGTCCTCTAATTAGAAATAAAGTACTTTTTTCTTCCTTTTTCAGAAAAGACTGCTGTGAGGCAAAACAATAGAAATGGCACCATCTGCTAATAATCCAATTAGAGAATTTCAAAGCACCAGCTAAAAAAGCTCGCTGTTAGGGATTTATTCTTCTAAACATATTTCTCAATTACACCACATGGATGTCCACATGCCTTCTAATTACATTCTATTTGGAAACTGCAAGAGTTCATGGGATCAAGGAGAAATCGTATCATGGATAATGCAAAACATGAGGTTTTCCCAGTGATATTTGTCTCCCCTTGTGACAGAACTTGAGCACTTTCTCATATTCCCCCACGATAGGTGTTAGTCAAACATGTCCCAGACATGGCTTTTCACAGAATATTCTCCAGACTGACCCGGAACACGCCCTCTCTTCCCACTTGGTTTATGGTCAGAATGATCAACAGATGCCAAAGAAACAGTAACTGTGACTAAACACTCTGAAATGCTGTATTTAGGCAGCAATTGCTGCCTATCATTCAGGATTATTTGACCAGAGATGGAAATCCAGCTAGCACTGTTTAGGTGGGACAGGGGTACCAACGCCAAACATCTCACTGGCTCTTGGCCTCTTGCTGACAATAGCAAAAACCCAAAACCCCCCCACCACTAATATTTGGGTATGTCTTCAGAAGATACTGACAGCTTCAATAAAGCAGCTGAAAATTCCACATGAAATCCAACGTTCAGTTTCTGGCTTTCACTAAATACACTATACTTTATTGCTGAAGGCAGACAAGGAGTCCTTCCAACCTGTAAAATTTTGAATCCAAAGGTGGTTTTATAGCAAAAAGATGTGTTAAAAGTAGTATTTGTCTGGAAACACTTCAACAGCTGCTAAGGTGTAAATCATATGTCCACCATAACTGCACTAGGCCCAAATATTTTCCTCTCACTTCCCTTTCTCCAGATTAACCTCCAGACAAAAGCACTAAATATTATCAAAAGTCTGAGCTAACAAGCTTAACATAGTTTTATTGGGCCTTCAGAAGAAGCAAACTGCTAAACAGTACTCAGAGCCAATATTTCACTGTACAGCAGCTCTTGGAGAAACACTGAAGGTTGCACATGGATTATTGTTGCACAAGGAATATCCAAATGCCCAAATCCATGATGACAAAAGAAAAACCTGACAGCATTTGTGCTCCCACCCCAAGAACAAACTCATTTCTGTTGTTCTGTAGAAAAAGCTAAAATGAAGCCTTTGGGGAGTGATTAATCCCCCAAAACTGCCTGCTATAAGGAGTCCATGAAAAACTGGTTTCTTCTTCACCCCTCTCTAGTACTCCTGCAGCGTGGTGGGGCACAAGCTGCTGGTAGATTAAAGAAAGTTTAGAATTTTACCAGAGCACATCTCATTTCTTTTTAACCCCCAGGTTCCTCACTCATGCTTACAGCTGTGCCACATCAAAGCAGAGGTTCTCTAACCCATATCCTGTGTCTAACAGTCACCCATGGCCTTGAGTGTGTGCAGTGAGACCATTCATGCAGCTGAACTTGCGTGGATCTTCCCAGCCCATCCTGACACTGGCTCCTTCTCAGCAGCACAAAGATCAGTGCAAACCAACAGCAGGCATGCTAAAATGTGAACTGACCTGAGTTTCATCACTCCCTGCCTTGATAATGTAACTTCTTTGACTGACATACAACAAAAATATTCTGCAATTACACCCAAGATTTGTGAGTTCCTAATAAATACATTAATTCAGTCGCAATCTCAAGCAACCTATTGACCTAACAAGCAACCTAATGAGCCCCTCTAAACCCAATGCCAATATACAAGGTCATAATGAAATTTCAGGACCAAAAGTTGTCTGCATGACATGTCACCAAGGTCACATTTGATGGACATCTATCATTTGTTTACAGCATGCAGTTAAAAGGAAAAGATTCTTCTGAGCAGTTCCACTTGAGTTTTATTCACCCCATTTGCTGAGAAAATGAAATGGTGCCACAGCACAATATTTAATACAATCCATCTCTTTAGTGATAAGTAAATAGGTATTCCATAATGTGATCATGTAATACTTAATTCAGGCTTTGACTGCTGTTTTTCACACTAAGCTATAGAAATAAGGAAAAGCACACACAGATCTATGACAAAGTATTTCTCAACTGGAAGAAAAAAAATAACAAAACCCCCAAAGACCTGCAGCACAAAGCACTGATATTTAATACAGTTTTTTCAGCCTGCTTGCATATTTAATACTGAAAAATAAGTTGTGGGTTTTTTAAACGAGGTACATCAATGCTTGATCAAAAGATCAATTTCCACAACTGTTTTACTTCCATGTTAGTTACTAGAGCCATATCCCTTTCTGTGGAATAAACAGCCACAGGCAGAAGACAGGTGAGCTCTGCTTCAGTTGGTGACTATTTCCATGCTGACTGGCAAACCCATGCTCTTCACTTGCCATTGTGAAAGTCATTGAAAACATCACTGGTACCCAGTGAACCCTTCCAACAGACTAGGATACAAACCCCAGCTTCCATTCAGAATCCTTAATTTTACAGCACTTGAAAAGTAGAAGTTTCATTTCCTACCTTTAGTGCTTACATTCAACAAAGGTTCTGTTCTGAAAACTGGAGTGGACAGATTACCTGAATAAACTGATCCCTAATGCATCAGAACCTGCATAAATACAAACATCATGTAGGACCCCAGCATCATTCCCAAAGAGATCTTCAACGTGTACATATAGCTACACTTCCACTGGGAACCACAGCTATCCACTGACTTTTGGTAACACGACAACGTGCTGGAGGAAATATACACAGCAACGAGCTACTAAAAGGATTAACAAGTAGGTTTGCCAATACAGGCTCTGTACTCAGTGTTAACACAATAATTCCCATCTCAGTATTAAAGTTACCCAGACCTATACATGCATTCTGCTCATTCCAAGTCATATCCCAAATGCCTACAAAATAAAGTGCATCTTAATTATTCCAAACAGCTGTCTTTTGAGACCTGTTTCAGACACAGAGGTTTCTGTACCTAAAAAAGCGTACCAAATGATAAATGGTAACTTAAACACAAATTCTCCTCTCGTTCATTCCCCACTGTAATCTAATTATTAGTAATCTGAATGCCTTTCTCTGACAAGTGTGCTATATTAAGTACCTTTTGGGTCCTTCTGCCCTTCTATCCCCAAGAACAAACCCATTTTTCTAATGAAGCTAAAACCCCTCAGATGCTTTCTGTTTAGTACTTTTTAATTTGCTTTACTCACCTGTAAATCCAGGAGCAAGATGACTACATGCAGAGACAAAGGAGGAGGCAGCTCTAAGGGGTAACAAGTTCTGTGATGGATATTAGCTGCCTGCAGTAGAGTGAAAAAAAAAATTAAAAAACTCAGCAAACAAGAAATTGTCTGGCAGCCAACTTCCATCAGGATGTGACTGTACTAAAGGCTGAGATCCTCAGGACTCCTGAGGAGAGGCAGGTGCTCGACATGTAACTGTCTCAAACACTTCATTTGTTTGAAGACGCCAGCCAAGGAGATTAAACCCAATGTGCTCCAATTCATTTTAGTTCATATTCTGTTGGAAGGAGCATTAATTACATAAACTTTTGCCAGTTTTCTGCCTAAAACTCAAGCACATTTCAGTCTACTCCCCTGAAGGAAAAGCAGGAATAAAGTAACTATCATTACAAAGGTGTATAAGGAGTCAGCACAAGTGCTCTCCAATAAAGAACAACTTGTGGTAAACAACTGACTCAGGGGATCAGTCTTCCTGCTCCGCCCATCACATTAAAAGTTTGCCTAAGGAAAAGCCTTAATTTGGGCTGGCTTCCTCAAACTGGGACACAACTGCCAAAACTGTATCTATTAGAATTTTTTTTAAAAAATTACTTTATATAAGTGATCTGAGATCAGAGCAGCTGCTAAATTTAAGGGAGGCCTTAAGTACTACCTAAGAATGAGATAATCTATGTTATTCTTCTAGTTGGTAGCATACTGTACTTGTGTAGTACAGGAGGACAGAAATGGGAATAATACACCCAATACCAACTTCATGAAAGTATTCCAGTGGAAGAGTAGACCCATCCTATTCCCTCACTATAAGAAACAGAGCAAGGCTCAGCAGAGCTGAAATCTGACCACTGTATTTCCAGAGGCATCAATCTCTCACACTCTAAGCAGAGTAATTTTTCTAGTTCAGGTTTCTAATAAACTGAACTAGAGCTAAAATCTTTGCTAACTTCATATACACAATACAGTGTTCATACATCTTCTTTTATTAGAGTTTCACATTTTGTGCTGAAAGCTTTCTGAATTTAAGTTCAAACTTCATTATACTTTTCACTAATTGTCCAGCTAATCAGCAGCATTAGAAAACCTTGAAACCATAAGAGTACAGTGAATTGAGAGTAAGTACAGGACAGATAAGTATCTCATTTAATATTCATATGGGATCATATGTAGTGATATGGTTGAATTCAGAAAGCTCAGATTAGGCTGTCCATCTTCCACAGCTATAGCAATAGCAGGGAGATAGAGTTCAAAGTCTAATGCAAAATCTCCTGAAATAAATAAACCCCCAGCCTGAATTTGTCTGTTAGAAATTTAAGTATAAAAAACTGCTAAGGAGTGTCTGTTTCTTCAGGCCTCAAATTTCTTGCAGTTACTGAGTATCAATATGGTTCAAATAGTAAATTGGAGGAGCAGAGATGGAAATGCATAGGATTTCAAAAGGGTTTTAGCTCTCAAATACAGGTTTTGAAAGTCTCGTAGTCAAAGCTAAAAAACTAAGGAATAGTGTCTAACCAGATAATGGACTGCAATACTCCAAGATCACTGTCTTGAGAGTGCATTGCTTAAGCAAACACATCTTGTCAACTGTACAGAATCTACGCCTCAAGAGTTTAAATCTTCATGTTAAAATCTGCTAAGTGTGTAAAAAACCAGCCTCAGCAGAAGACATTAGGTAATGAGTGTCTGCTGTAATTAATTACAGGACTTGCACACTTTTCCCCCCAGAAGTGATGGGAGTTTTCTGATGAGCAGCTTCCAGGCTGGGCACTGGAAGCAGCCAAATGATTCATCTCTTCCCCCAAACCTGGCAATTGATGACTCTTCTTTTACATCAGGGTTTAATTAGTTTTTGCTTTCAAGTCTGGTGCACAGCACAGCATTCACTGCCACAGAAACCCAAGGAAGAAATGAAGACTTAAGTTCCTAAGTGCAGCAGCTGTCACTGCCTGATACAAATAGGTCTTTTCTAAATGTACACCTTGGAAGCACTCTTACACACCAAAAAACCATTACATCAGTGAGAAGTACCCATTACTTTTTGCATGAGAGCAGCTTTTGGGAATAGCCTTCCCTGGTAACTCTAGATTGAAACCAGTTTCAGTATAACTTTTGTCACAAGGCTATAATACTTCATGAAACAACACTTTAGGATCAAGCAAACCTCTAAAAACATCAGCTATAGCTTAAATTCACAAGAGATGGCCCAGCTTAATGTCTGTTAAGATTAAAGCTTTACATCTTTGATTTTGATAACCTTGTCTTTTAATTAATTATGCAACTAAAAAAATAATACTTTACATTGCTGAACAGACCTCAAGACAACAGAAGAATTTTTCTTCTTGGGAAAGTCAGCTTTAATATTCAATAGTCCTTATAGGATAAGAGTAAAAAGCAGCAACTGTTTATGTTATACAAGATGTACTTTTTCCTCTCCTCTCCCTCCTCTTTCTCATATATTCTTGTAACTCTAAGACTGATCAGAAAGACCAGATTAGTCTGCAAATATGTTTTGGAACAAGCCAATGGCAGATAAACTATTGTTTGATTACACATGTAAACCCTGAACACGAAACAATGCATTACCAGCTCACACAAAATAGATACATATCACAACTGTCAAAACCTCCGACCTGCTATTGCTGAAGCCTGAATTCACTTAAAACATCATTAGAACATAAAATCCAAAGTAAAAATTTCTAACAACTGTATCTGGTATATAATTATTTACTGTGAAAAAACACTACCTGCCCTGTATTGTAATTTAGACTTAATTAAATGACTTGTGGGAAATAATACAACAGTGAAGTAAAGCTTTGAAAGACACGATACAGAAGAGAAGTATTTTCTTCACAATCAGTCATTCAATCATCAAGGAATTGTTACAATTAGACAGAACACAACCCTGTATCGTGATTACAGCTAATTATGGTTGGTGGCAAAGTAAAGCAGGTCACTGAGGAGCTGCAGAAATCTCATTATATTGTTGAACCAGCAAGCAGGCAGGAACAGGAAAGAGGAACAACCAAGCCCTTCAGCTGCAGCACAACCAAAAGTTGACTGAGAAGTTAAATATGCAATTCAGTAGGTACAAGGAAAGAAACAGTACCAGTTCTGATCCACCTTGCCAGAGCAGAAGGGGACAACAACATCTGCACAGCACAAGGGACAAACACAGCCTCCAACTCGAGGTCCAAACCACACTGACCTTCAGTGATCTGGGGAAAGCACACCTGTCCCACCACCTTGGATAGATGATGCATTGTGCAGCAAGAAATGGCACATTCAGTGCTTTGTGATTTCATCTGTTTCAGCAGCATTTCAACTGCAATAAGACTTCAGCTGGAAATTCTTTTGTGTGAACTAACAGGCTTGGGTTTTTTTTCTACACATTTCTTTTTGAAAAGAAACATGATTGAACTTCATTTACATTAGTGGTCTCTCTATGAAAAACTTTATTATAACAAGTTCCCTCTGAAGTTACTGAAAAGGGAGTAGCACAGAACTACACAGGCAGAACAGTCTTACCCCACTCAACCTTGAATAATAAAATACAAAGAAATAAAGTCTAAAGGCAAAGCACAAACCTGCCATAAAAACAGCTCGTTTAAATAGTTCCCCAAACACAACAAACACCAAGACATCAGGAGCAACTACAACTCTAACTAAACATTATGAGTACAGGCCTCATGAACAGCAGATATGCAAAAGCACATAAATGATAAAGTTTTGATGAGACCCTGAAGTCAGTGGAACTTGTATTCTAATTTTAAATTACTCCTAAGAGATGAGGACAGGCAAGGCCCAGCTCAGCAGGCAGCCTGCCTGTAGGAATCTGTCCCCCTAGCTCCCGTTCCCTCATTTCCTAACCAAGTTCCCTACACTGGACACATCAGATCATAGAACAGCTCTCAGCTATTTTCCCAGCTGAAATGCCTTGTCTGCTGTTGTTAACCAGAATCCATAAACCTTTTTCATAATTCCTTTTAATGTGAAGCCACATCTATGAGAAAACCAGCAATTGCCAACATTTAACATAGTATCAAAGAAAATCTGACCTTTTCACTTGGAAAAAGACAGTGTTATCCCATGGCTTGATACCTAAAGTCAGTGATGTGTTTTAAAACTGGCATTTTCAGAAGTATTTTTAAAGTCCTATTACTCATCTAAACATGATAATTTAAACCAAAGCCAGATCCCAGCTGCTGAAATCAGCACACACAATTTAAAACAGATCCTGAGACTACAAAGACATTCTGTACACCACAGGAAAAAAAGAAGCTTACTGCAATTTTAATATTACTATTCTTTGATATAATCAGTGTGAAAAAATCTGTTAACAATTAAAACAAGAGCATTTAACCTCAAATGCCTAACAGAAGTTAACTATGTTCTCATTGTTCTCATCAAGAATAAACACTTATTTAATGAAGATGTGTATAAGCATCCCAATTTGTAGTTCAGGGTTTATATGCATATTTAGTATGGGAATACTAATTACTGCTAAAGATCAAATAGCCAAAAGCTTTTCACTGTGCTGCTTAGCTACTCTTGGAAAGGCACCTTTGGTGCTCTATTCTGACCACGTGAGAAAGGCTGCAGTGCCTGTCACAGGACTGTCACCACATTTGTAGGGTTTACCCAGACTATGAAGTGGCTTCAAAACACATAAATACGGAGTTTTTTTAATTTGATACCACCCAAAAGCAATAAGCAAATATTTCACAAACTATAAAAACATAAGGAAGTAGAGCTGAAATTAACCTTTTGATAGTATTATTGCCCAGCTAACCAGAGTACACTACCATTTATGAGGAGTAGAGGAGAACCCAGGTAAATCTCTAAACTCTCACCTCATTTTCCTATTGCATCCACTTATGTTTCAACTACTCTTCCACCTTACTCATCATTAGTGAAAATCCAGCAAGAAACACTGCTTCCCTTCACACTGAACTAATTAGCAGAAAGTAGCACCCCAGCAATTTATCTTAGGCCATTCTATAACAGGGCAGACACATCCCTCCAAAAATCAGGCCTGAGTGCTGAACAGTGGGGTTATTTTGCTTCTCTGCTAATTCTGAGTCAACCCCCAGAAGCAATATTTTCAGAGTGTTTCAGTGCTCAGAACCATTTACATTTCTCCTTTAATTTAAGGATGCATCTGCAAGCCACTGCTGCTGAGACTTCCTATGGGACTTTGCTCAAATTCACACTGGCATTATTTAGTTAAAGTTGCCCAAGTTAAGACTTAAGCAAGAATATGTGTGTGACTTGATATTTTAGCAGGATTGGTATAGAGTGATAATGGTTTGCTCTAGAGGTACTTTTAAACCTAAAAAGCCTCAGGTGAATCCACCTAAGTCCGAGTAGATTATCCAGGCTAAGTTTGGCTAAAGCAAGGCTTTACAAAGGTTGACACACTGCTTCACACCAAGTGCCACAATAAGTTCCATGGCTGCAAAGCTTTTTGCAGTGCACGTTTTAGGCCGCTCAATAGCACAATTTGTCTGTGAAAACAGATCAAGTATATTATTGAGTACTAAAATCATAGACACAAAGCACTAAATATGGTTCCAGGCCATCTTCACTGAGGCATTTTGTGAGATCCTGCACTCAAGATTAAATAGTTTTATATTTTGAGATACGGCATGAATATTTAACAACAAAATAAAAGCCAATTACATTTAGAATTAAAACTAGGCTCCAAGCTGTTGATCTGCCAGTAAAGCTATTAATTAGTGTAATTACATAGGAAATGAAACTGAGATTCTCAGTGTCAGAATATTTTACTAGGCTAAGCAAATAGAAAGAACAAAGAACACATTTAAGTGATTAGACTCTTCTGCTTCATCTTTCCAAATTGCCCCATTTTACTCAGTTGTACTCTCTTCATCACTTTTATTTTTCATTTTGCATACAAAAGTGAGTATAAGGGGAAAACAATTACACTAAGGAAAAAAATAACCAAACCACTACAAAAAGACTAGGGGGTTGTTTGGTTTGGTTTTTCACAAACATTATCCAGCAGCTTTGGGAAAACCTATCTGCTTTCTGGTAAGACTTAACAGGTCAAGCCATTTCAGCCCAGAATGACACTGGCCACTACTGTGGGTGACGATGCACTTGCAGACTGGCAGGCAAGCAGGCAGCTGGAGCTAAAACTTGTGCCTGCAGGACTGAAAACTCCCTCACAAAGACATCAAACTCTCCACCTGCTATTTCTTTATATAACCAGATACTGTTAATTTAGTTAACTTTAAAAACATCAATTTCTACCTGGTTCATGTGGTCTCGCAACACTTTATACAGCCCTACAGTCAGAGCAGGCCTGCTTAGCCCCAAACAGTATCAGCCAAGTTCCCTTTGGAATAAAAAAGCATCCACCAGGATTAGCTAGTAAAGTGTTTGAGTTCACCATTTAAAGGGGAAGGGAATAGGATAGGGTTTGGGGTGAAAAGTAAAATCAAGAGTTTTGATAAAACAAAAAAATGGTTGTTAAAATCAACATGGAAAATGGAAAGCCTGGAACAGAAACAAAGATAGACTACTACTACAACTCAATTAATTACTCTTATCACAACCTGGGATAAATATACTGAACAATAACAACAAAGTAATACTTCAAAAAACCAACATCAGCTGAATATTCTACAGCTTAATATCTTAGTTTTTGTAGAGCAACAGATCCCACCCACTAAAATAACTGATGATTTTTCATACATTCTTATGTTAGACTGTTTCTAGAGAGTATAAATTAAGCTCTGAACATACACCCCATTATGAATAAAAGCAGTATCATAAGGTTCCATATAAACTATATGGAACACAGATAACTTGTAACAGTCTTACACTGAACATTTCATAACACCCTTTTCTAGTAAAAGCTGCTCTCGAAAGTAAAATGTACTTTTTGAGCTGTTGAATATTTTTGCAGCTAATTACAGTTCTTTTAAGTTACTATATTTCACTTTTTTGCTTTGAATTCTTCTTCATTACTGCAAACATCAGAGATATATAAGCACTAACTAGCATTTTCACAATTACTTAATAGATAAGAAATTGATAGAATAGACGCTTACAAGTACTCCAGTACAGTTATACCATCCCACATTTTAAAATGCTGCTTAAGAAAAGCTAAAACAAGAAAAGGTCTCTAACTTAACACATTTCACACAAGTAAACACTACATATTTTAACAAAAGGGATACTAAAAGAGAAAAATTACCTTGCTCTTCACAGTCACCTACACACCACACCCAAACAGCCACACTTTTTTGGGCAGTCAGTCTCTTTTATAGCAGGCCTGGAACGAGCTCCAGGTGAAAGCTGTTGATGGTGAAATAGCTAATGACCTCCAGCTGGCAAAGCTGATTAAAATTTTTACTCAATTTGATTAGAAATTCACAGTGACAGTGCTAAAGTTATCATCCAGAACGTAGCTCATGATCTGTATGAAATCTAATTCAATTAAAATTAAAGACAATCCCTCTGTCCAACTATTTTGGGGTGGGCGGGGGGGAGAAACTGGGGTCATGAAAATGAATTTGAAGCATACCTCTGCTCGAAAGGAAGCTATATTAGTTCACGAGATCGTTTTTCCCGTGAATATTTGACGGCTTTGGCTCGTGTTCGGCTCGCGGGCCGGGGCCGGGACGCGGCTCCGGGAGCCGCAATGGCGCGGGACGGCCGCCAGGTGGGGCTGGAGGCGCGCGGCAGCCCCGGCGGTGCCGGGAATCGCGGCCGGGAGCGAAACCTGCGGCCAAGGGCGGCCCGGCTGCTCCAATGACCGCGTTAGAGCAGCTCCGCTACTAGCGA